>JANBXA010000730.1:35577500-35747500 GCA_030556225.1 Cricetiscus sungorus
AGTTGATGTATGTCACTGTAGCTTTAATGATGACCTAGGGTGATGTGTCTCATGTTGGGAGAAATGCTTTTGCATCTTTAAGAGTGGTAGAGCTGGATGCATGGCTGGAGAAACTGGATCCCACCATACTGGAGCTAGAAATCCATCTGCTGATTCCTGGATACACTCTAGTGACCTCTCACCTGAGACCTGTTGTGTAGCCAGATGGCTATGCAAAGGCATAGTCCCTGTTAAGTCAGATGAGCTGTTGCTCCCTGTCCTCCCTGGGATCTGAACAAGGCCCACCTACTCTGCCTCCCAAGCACTGGAATCACAAGGCAGGGACATGGTCACAGAGATGATTTCATAATTTGTCAGTGGGTTGGAGATGCTTATGTGCTGATTGTAACTGCTGCCATCATGTCTCATGGTTAGTGGGTCTAATGGGCTTTCCCAGGCTGCCCCAGGGCTGCACTACCTCTTTGTTCTTTGAAACTTAAGTCCAAATCAATCAATTTTCAGAAGACCTCTGGGCAGAATTACCTGGAGTTTGTGAGGCTTCGGCTCCAAGCCTAGGGTTATAGTATGTTAGGGGAATGTCTATCCCAGGGTTATAGTGTGTTAGGGGAATGTCTATGTAAACATTTTTTGGTAAGTTGCCTAAAGGTATCTTAGTAGAAAAAGTTCTAAACGTCCAAGGAGCTAATAATTTATAATTTCTTATTCAAAAATGGTTCTTGTTCATATCTTGTTCATATCTCCATTTTTTATAAGTAGCTGTGGGTTTTTTTTTTGTTGTTGTTTTTGTCTTTTGATTCCAGGCACAAAAAGTGCCTACACTTCAAAGGTAACGACACCCAGATCTCCCCTACTAATGTTAATGCACAGGGGAGTGAATATTTCCAGCAATCATAGTCTGGGTGGGGACATGTCCAGGGTCTCCACACATACCCTGTTCTGTATATGACAGATGCTTTTGTCATCAGCAAGTCTGTCCTTGACAGTCCTTGAGTGTGTCTGTCCTAAAGTGTGGGACATGGCCAGCCATGCCTGAAGTTTTTCTGTTCAGGGACTCCTTCTTTCTTCCCTCCCTCTCTCTGACAGGCTGGCCTTAAACTTTCCTTCTCTCCCACTCAGCCTCCCAAGCACTGGAATCACAGGCATGCACCTCTGTAGCTGGCTGGTGTTTTCTTTAGAACACATTAGCAGCATCTCCTACAACTTGTGGTCTTCAGTCCTGGAAACGGGGCTTACCTTTTCCTACATTTTGTCTCATTCCTCAAATCAAAGTGCAAGCTCCCTGAGAACAGAGGTTGTCTTTGTAGGGACTTTCCTATTCTGGGCACCTAGAGATGTATTTTCACGTGTTCTACCACAGGGCTACACCCCTCCAGTTATGATGCTTTCCTACAGAGCCTGGGCCATGGAAGTGGCTCACTGGGAGTCCATTGGCTTATTTGATTAATAATGTCTACAGTGTTTTCAAAGTTTTGAGCATTTACTACCTATTTAATTAAAAAAAAAAAAGCAGAATGAGGAGCTATTGTCTGTGCTATGCATACTTGGAAAATCTGGCTGAAACAGCACCTGGGAACCAGAATTAGACACTGTTCCAAGGTAAGGCAATTACAAACTGTTTGATGCAGATGGTCATGTGAGTCTAAAGTTGTTTAGAGAAACCAGACATTTCTTAGCAGTTATGGTTCCTTCAGGTCCTGTGTGTCAGGAAGCCTTTGTCTGGTTACTTTAAAACTCCTGGGCTGTCTTTTAGTGTTTATTTTTATTTTGACCACACGGATGGGAATTCAGCATTAACTGTAGTAGCCATCTGCTTAAAATCTCCAGTGAGTAGAGAGAAACCCATCTTCCTCCATGATTCACCGTGGTGGGTAGGCTGTTCTTGCTCTCCTTTTTTGGCTGCACTAATTGCTAGGACAAACTTTCCTACCTCAGGATCTTTGCACATGCAGCCTCTATGCCTGCTGGTTTTTATCCTGTTAGCATCTGCTTAACTTTTGGCTTGTCTAAAGAGAATTTTAAATCGCCCATCACAAAGAGAGCTGTGTACCAGACTACCACAATGATGTACACTCTGGCCAGAGGTTACTTTAATAACTTTAATGGTTACCTTCACTGTTTTGATCTGTATTCTCCACCAGACATAGATTCTGCGAAGCAGGAACCTGTCCATTTTACTCTCTGTTGTGCTCCTCTCGACCCCATCCCAGCTTGTCACATGGCAGGGTTCTACACGTATGTGTTGGCTAGAAGACCAGAGAGGGTGCGCGATGCCATGGCTGGAGGCCACCGGTGGGACAAAAGCCGGTGGCTTCTTCTTTCTACTTGGCCCTGCTTGGGGTGTTAACTGAGTCACAGAATTTTCTCTCACTCTCCACCCTGGCCTCTGACACTGGATATGAGAGGGTTGGTGGAATGCCCCTCACAGCCCATCTTTCCTGGAGACCTCCAAGTATGAGCATTTGCCAGAGGGAAGGGGGCAGATTTGGTGATTTGTCATCTCTGGGAGATGAGTCCAGATGAAATGTTAAAAGATGCCATTGTTTGAGGTGACAGGGGACAGCTTGGTATAAAGCCTGGCATCTCACCTAGGAGTTGGTGGATAAAAGAATGATCTAGTAGCCAGGGAAAGGAAAATCAGTATGTGAGGCTTTCCAGCTGCTCAGCCATAATGCCCATCCAAGAGCTGACCTTTAATGTGGGTGAGAGGCGCCAGCCTGCTGGGCCAGACCAGAGGAGTCAAGCCAAGAGACACTGATGGCAAGTCTAACCTGACAGAGGGCAGATCAATCAGGCTTGAAACAAGGCCATGCATAGGGTACACAGGGTTTCCACAGAGTTGGCAATGCTGGGAAAGGGGACGGGAAGCAGGAAGTTTCCCTCCTGGCTCCCACTCTAGGATAGGTAATGACACCCAAGGCCTCAATGACTGTTTGGCAGTACTGGCAAAATCCATGTGAAGCCAGGGACTGGCTTCATTCCATTCTCTGGGGACAGACAACTCTTTCCATTTCTCCAACAATGAAATAAGCTTTGAAGAAACTAGAGTTCCTGCTTATAGTGGTGGCGCTAACCTTGGTTCCTCCCATAGGTTTGGGCCAGCTTTGTAGCTCCCTGGAGACTGTTACTCCATCCCTTACCTCTCCACTCTTCTCCCCACTTTAGGAGCCCCTTCTCTTCTTTCTCCTTCATCTCCCAGCCGCCCCCAGTACTGAGAGATGTCGAAGGGACTGCTCCTTGATGCTTCTTCTGCTTGTTCCATCACCTAAAGAGGGTCCTTGGTTCTGGTTCCCCAAGGAGGCCCAAGGGTGTGGTATTAGAGGTGGTACAAAATGGCAGGTTCTGGAATACAGAGCTCTTTCCCAGGGCGGGTAGAGCTTGTATGGACCCAGGGCACTTAGCAGACTCCACTAAGACCATCTTTAGGCCTAGAAGAGAGGACCACTGGCTACTCTACCCACCTGTCCAGACCGGACCATGGACTGCAATAGAGTAACATTCTCTGTCCCTCTGTCCCAACCACTCACCTTACCTGTGACTTTGCATGTTTTATTTCTCCAGCTTCTGAATCTGGTCACCCTCCTTGCTCTGGATAGCAACGTAAGTCAAAAGTGGCTGTGTGGTTTTCAGCCAGGTCCTTATGGAGCTTGTGTGTTTGTGCTTTATCCTCTTGCTGACTCCCTGGGGACAACATACTTGACCTGTCATGCTGGTTGATGAGAGTGGGAGGATGGGGATGGGAGCCAGGAACAGAGTGGCCTGGCTGCAGAGCCCAACAGTCCAGAGAGGGCCCGAGTCTCCAGTCTCCAGATGTGCATGGGCACATCTGCATGGACCACTCCCCATAGGCATGGAAACCATAATTAGTTCTGGTGGCTGCTAAGCAGCAGCCCGCTGGTGGTAGGAGTGGAGGCAGAGGCGTTTGAGAAACCAACTGAGCCCATTATATAGAAAGATAAAAATATCATACAAAGGGATTTAGGGTCTGAGTTCACCTTTAACACTGCAGATGAAGTTCTGAGTCCCAGGGAAGTAACCTCATTCGTTCCCAGGTCACACAGATGCTTTAAGAAAAGACTCTGTTTTACCGGTCCTGGGATCTTTCAGGCCTCTGCTCATACATACACCTGCCTCGCTCCTGGGTGCTGCAGCTGATGTATTTGGGTGGCGAGGTCTAAGGAAGTGGATGAAGGTCAAGCGTGTGTTTCTTCATAGCAAACATCCCTTCTCTGTAGTGTCTTGGCCTTTCTTCATATGTACCTCCCCTTAGGATGTGAGATAGAGAAACAGCTAATCTAGGAGGTGGGCCCCAGAGTGACCTTTGGCTCCAAATGGCAGCCAGTTGCTGCTAAGCCCCAGAAGCCACTATTGAAGTTTCAGTGCCAAACTGGTCCTATTCCCAGAGAGCTGTGACATGGCTTCAGGCCGATTTGAGCAGTTGGCTTAATTCTAGGCACGTATCACTCTACTATTAAGTCAAGAAATGCATGCCTTTGGAGCTGGGGTATGGCATGGACCAACTGGCTGTATCTTCCTTAGCTGCCAGCTTTGTCCTTCACACACCCATTCTCCTCCAGATGGGCAGAGGTGTGGTCCCAGATAGACCACCAGGCGTGAGTCTGTGTTGGTAGCTGGGTGTGTATGTGTGGTTATCTGTGTGTGACCATGTGTGTAAATGTGCTTGTGAACAAGTGAATGAGATGGGTGGGACTATGCTGGAGTACACTTGATAAGGGATCTGAGCCAGTCTCATTTCCTAGAAAGAACACAATGGGTTTAACAAATTAATGTTGTGCTCTTCAATAATTCTCCTGCCCCAGGTGTCCTGCTTGTCTTGTTTCCTTTTTTTCCCTCCTCTTACTGGAAGTGCAGTAATTAGATCTGTGCTGCGAGACTCAAAAGATTTCAGCTCAGTTATGAAGGGATGGAGGAGTGAAAGGTCATCGTGCCTGACATCTATTTATTGTAATCTTGTAATTTCCGTTTCACTAGACTCTGTGGTAGACATGCAGGCTCAACAGAACGCCGAGGGAAGGTGCTGACCCCAACTCCCTTGTGCATGAAAAAGGAAGGAACATATGCAGGACAGCAGACAGCAGCTTCTCTCCGGCAGTGCTGTTGGATGTTCAGGGCACTCTGATTGCGATGCTAAAATCTATATCCCTGGTAGCTCATGGAGTACATGTTCCAGAATGTGTGTGAATACATGGTTTGTGCTTTAACACTTCCCATCAAACATTCCTCTCCCTAGCACTCGGGAGGCAGAGGTAGGAGGATCTCTGTGAGTCTGAGATGAGACTGGTCTACAAAGGGAGTTCTAGGACAGACAGTGTTTGTAGAGACAGAGAAACCCTGTCTCAAAAACAAACACAAAGCCAAACAACAACAATAACAACAAAAATCTCTCTTACTTGGTTGGCTAAGGACACATTACAATTATTTGTCCTCAGGGAACTTGGGGACTTTTAGTCAAGGGATCGTCCAGGCTCCTGATTTGTACAGTTTTCTGTTTGATTCAGACCCAGCCACCTAAGACAAGGACCCAGAGCTGTTGGGCTGATAGGTACTGCAAGAGGATAAGCCCTACATAAATCCTTCTGTTTGTCCCATCTGCCAGCTTGGACTCTCCATTCTGTTTCCTTGTGTCAGAGGCTGTGCGGTTAGGATAAAGGCCAAGCTTCAAGCTGCTGAGGAGAGGCTTAGGGCTGCCTCCTGTCCTGAAGATATTCTGTGTCATGGTCCTGCCAAGCAGAACACGTGAGACTCACCCGTGGTTTTATACCTGCCCATGGCCAGACTTTCCCTAAGACAGTAGGATCAGTGGAAAGTTGGGCATGAGCAAGGCATTTTCACAACACTC
The DNA here is from genome assembly GCA_030556225.1 of Cricetiscus sungorus. Classification (NCBI taxonomy): domain Eukaryota; kingdom Metazoa; phylum Chordata; class Mammalia; order Rodentia; family Cricetidae; genus Cricetiscus; species Cricetiscus sungorus. The sequence continues at coordinate 35,583,358 of JANBXA010000730.1, forward strand.
CCCAAGTGATCTGCATTTGCAGTCTGTGTTGGAACCAGTTTCCAGATAGACAAATCCCCATGAGGCCTTGAGCAGGTGGTATCTGGGGCCATGCCGGTGGGCAGTTCTGTGAATGAGGACACTGTCTAGACTAGGCTGAATAATTACCTCTCCCCCCACACAGACACTGGGTTTTTCTATGTGGAACATATACATGCTATTCTATCTTGAGAAAGATTTTTTCTCTTATTAATGAGTTTTGTCATGACATCTTTTACATGTGTGTCAACATGCATTTGGAGAAAGGGTTTTTAAAGATATGAGGGAATTGAGTATTTCAAATTATCTTGGTTTATCCAGGTGGGTCTTAAATGCCATCACAAGTTTCTTATACAAAGGAAAGTGGAAGGAGATTTCACATACATATGGGTGTCTTAGGGTTTTATAGCTGTGAAGCTATGACCATGCAGCTCTTACAAAGGAAAACGTTTAAGTGGGGCTGGCTTACAGTTTCAGAGGTTTACTCCATTATCATAATGGTGGAAAGCATGTTGGCACACAGGCAGACATGGTGTTGGAGAGATAGCTGAGAGTTCTACAACCAGATCAGAGGCAGCAGGGAGAACAGTGACACTGGGCCTGGCTTGTGCATCTGAAATCTCAAAGCCCACCTCTAGTGACACACTTCCTCCAACAAAACCACACCTACTTCAGCAAGGCCACACCTCCCAATAATGCCACTCTTATACCTTCCAGTAATGCCACTCCCTATGAGGCTATGAAAGCTATTTTCATTCAAACCACCAGAGAGTGGAAGTTGGTGTGGGGATGGAGCAGGTAGAGATTGGAAGAAGTAGGCCTGAAAGTGGTACACCACTTGGATGCTAGAAACCAGTTAAAGTTGAAGAGTCAAGTGTTATACAGCCCTTAGAGAATGCAGAGGAAGTATGGCCCTCCTGACAGCTTGATTTTGGCCCTTTAAAGCGTATCTGTAGTGTCTGGTCTCTAGAATGGTAGGCTAATAATTGCATCATGTTCATACCTCATGTTTGTGGCCACATAGGAGACTAATGCACTTCCATTATGGAGGGCCCTTTGAACTGTCCAGCAGAGGCTGTCCATTATAGTGCATTTGTTTCCATCCTTAGCTCAGCTGATACATACCTGAATTGTATCCTCTCACTTCCTGGTCAACTAGCATAACCCAGGAAACTAGCTTTATAGCTTTGTTTGCAGTTATCAAGGAGGTTGGTTGACAGTTCAGATGTCAGCAGGTTGGGGCTGACATCCTTCATGACTTTATCCTTATCAATCACAGGAGGCTCCAGAGGAATTTTGAGGTGTGTGTGTGTGTGTGTGTGTGTGTAACAGGGTGGATTCCTGTAGAGAAGAGGCAAGAGCTGAGCCACAGATTTTGCAGAAAAGGGTGCACAGGCAAGCTTGGCTGGCATAGAGTTTGGAGTAGGAGCTTGTACGTTAACAGCAGTGTTGAGAGTTGCTGGCAGGGTGGTGCCAAGACTTCAGCATGTAACACACACTCCCTGAGTCATTCCCATAGTCATGATTCACTGATGATGCTCTGAGAGATTCTGAGCTCAGGGATCATTGAGATAGGAAGCTGAAGGCTTTGATGGTACCCAAACTGACTTTACTCTTTGGGAAAATTTAAACAGTACTTGGCTCACTACTCAGTATTTCCAACTCTTTCAGACCTTAAATGTTTATATTTATTTTTGGTATAGTAACTGTCTCTCTCTCTCACTCTCCCTCTCCACCCTCTCTCCAAATAAACACCAAAGATCATATAATGAAAACTGTTATCCCCTATCTACTTCTTTTTAACCTGATTCTACAGAAGTAACTTAAAAAAAAAATCATTATTTCTTCTGTTTTTTTCCCCTGTTGCCTGACTTTCCCTGGGGAGATGTATGTTGTGAAATATTAGTTGAAGATGTGTTACATTCATTTATGCTGTGGAATATTTATTTAATGATGCAAAGTTATGCTGCATTCTTTTATGTTGCATTTGTTTAACTCTGTGAAGCTGTGTTACTTTGCCTGTCTAAAACACCTGATTGGTCTGATAAAGAGCTGAATGGCCAATAGCTAGGCAGGAGAGGATAGGCAGGGCTGGCAGGCAGAGGGAATAAATAGGTGGAGAAACCTAGGCTCAAGAGAAGAAGAAGAGAGAGAATGAGGTGTGAGAGAAGGAGGAGGAGAGAGGGATGCCAGGGACCAGCCACACAATCAGCTACAGTAGTAAGAAGGGAAGAAAGGTATATAGAATAGAGAAAGGTAAAAGCCCAGAGGCAAAAGGTAGATGGGATAATTTAAGTTAGAAAAACTGGCTAGAAACAAGCCAAGCTTAGGCTGGGTATTCATAAGTAAGGATAAATCTCCATGTATTTATTTGGGAGCTGGGTGGTGGACCCCAAAGAGTAAAACACAAACAACAACTACAGATGTGAGTTTTATTTCATGTACCTACCTTCACAACTGTGATGGTTGTTTTTGTCAACTTGATGGAGTTTAGAACCATCAAGGACATATAGCATGGAATGTGTCTGTGTGGGTATTTCCAGAGAGGTTTAATAGGAGAGGCGGGTATCCACATTGGCCATGGCTTTGTGCTTTATGGTAATTTGGCCTGGGGTCTTAGGCCGAATAAAAATGAGAAAGTGAATTGAGCATGAGTGTGTTGTATTTCTCTCTGCTTCCTAATGCTGAAGCCACGTGACCATCCTCCTTATGCTTCAGCTACCATGTCTCCCCCATGATATATTAGCTGTCCTTGAACTTAGAGGCCAGATGAGAGCTTCCTTGCTTCAGTCACTTTCTTTAGTCAGGAAATTTATAACAACAATGAGAAAAGTAACTAATACAAGTCTTTAAAAAATTTTAAAAAATACATTTATTTAGTTATTTACTGTGTGTGTGTGTGTGTGTGTGTGTGTGTGTGTGTGTGTGTGTGTGTATACCACGGAGAGCATGTGGAGGGCAGAGGACAACTCATGGAGGTCAGTTCTCTCCTTTTACCATGTGGGTACCAGGGAGTCAAACTCAATCACCAGGCATACCTTCCAGTGCCTTAACCTGCTGAGTCATCCCCCTAGCCCTAGTGAACAGTTCTGGGTCATCCTACTTCTAGAACTCCCAGTAGGGCTGGCTGAACTGTCAGGTTTGCATTGTAGTTCCATCTGTAGGAGGCGTGGAAGTCTTTGTGTAGGGAACCTGGAATATTAGACACAGGGGGCTGTTCCTTCAAAAGGGATGCATAACCTGTTATCTCCACAGAAAGCTGGGAGCAAACATGGTTAACAGGCTGGTGACTGTGTGTTCTTTGTGTGGCAGGAAACCACATTGGATCCTCCCCAGACCTTTATCTTACCCCCCCTTCCTCCATTCAGTAAATATGTAGAACCTACCTGGATTTGGAAGGCATCATATCAAAGAGTTTGGATGTAGTCATGTCCCATCTTCATTTAGCTTACTTTGTAACTTGTGGAAATTTATGCCTTACATGTGGGGCTGAGTTAATTATCAATAGGAAAATTTTCACCTAATTGTGCCATGATTAAATATGCCTAAAATAAACCACTCTGGGTCAGACCCCCAAAGTTTGAACCAGCACCAGCTACTTAGTCCTACCTTCTTGCCTCCTGAGGATTGTTAATATGTTGGCTGAGGTGGTTGAAGAGACCCCCACATCCATTTCTCTCTCTTCCCAGTTTTTTTCTTTCTACAAGTGTTGATCCTAAGAAATCCCCTAGTAAACCTCCTGGACAGTAAACTCTACCCTTAATTGGCTTCTAGGTCTGCCCATCTTGTGGGAGCATCAAGAGGAGCATTCAGTAAAAGTAGGTGACAGGATAAGGGTTTGGTGCTGGATCATTCTGTCAACTGGGAGTGAGGACCCCATCACTGGTGCTGGGTGGGGCATGGGTAACCTTTGACATAAGGCCAATGGTTCAGACTTCCACTGTGGTGAATTTGGAGGGTGTATTTTAGAAGAAAGTAGGTGTTGCACATTAAGTACTTGACACAATGAGTGAAATGCTACAATAAACACATTGGGTGATATATTTGTCTTCCATTGATGCTGTAACAAATAGCCACAAACATAGTATATGACACAATTCAAATTTATAACCTTATAGTTCTAGAGTTCAGAAATGCAATGCAGATCTTAAAAGTTAAGAGTTAGGGTCCCTTCTTGGTTTTCAGCTCCTCATGGCTCACCGATTTCTTTCCTCCTGTCAAGTTGTCACCTCCTAGAAGCTGCTTGCTCCCCTGTCACAAGACTGCTCCACAACGTGTGTGTTTGAGCTGGTGTCTCTGTTGTTTAGAATCCCCTTGACTCCCTCTGCCTCTACCTCTTTAAAAAAGATAATCTGAACAAAGCTGACCACTCTCTCAGGGGCCAAACCATGGAAGTCCCAGAGGGCTTTAGATGGAGGGCTCTGACACTGTTCTGCTTTATCCTGAAGAAACAATCAAGCTGTAGGAAAATGAGTGGTCACCAGTGGTAAGATGAAGAGCAGATGGGAGGATACAGGTGAGGGGCAGCAGCCAGGCATGAAGTGACAGTCTCCAAGAGCCTGAGGAACAGCAGGCTCTGACTCTGTCTGGTCCTTACAGTCCAACTTGTCTTCATCTCAGAAAAAGCCTTCTCACTTAGGTAGAAGCAGAATGGGACATTAGGGGTTGAGAGTTATGGGCCAAGGTGAGTGACAGAGGGATCCCTGGTAGGACTTAATGGGGAAGTTCATTGGTGGCTACTCGGAGTTCTTTACTGAGTCAGACTGTGGGGCCAGCTTGCTCATGACCTGTACTCCAGATGACAGAACCTGATCTCTAGGGATAGGACTCAGTAGGAGTTTACACCAGGTCTTCAGGGGGTTGCTATAGCTGTATGGTACATTGGTAGCATGGGTTTGCCTGTTCTGCCCAAGCTTTGTTTTCATTGTCCACAGAGGGCATTGTCCACAGAAAGCCTTTGCCATCCACCTGCTCTGGCAGAGCTATGGTAATGACTGGACTCAATATGAGCTTTTTGAAACAAATCTTAGCTGGTGATGAGACTGGTGAATAAGGCTCAGTATTTGTTTCTGTTTCACTGGCAAGGGCTGAGAGGGTTCTTGCCCATGTTCTCTCTCTGTGCAGTAGAATATAGCAATTGCAATGCTGTGTCCTAAACCCCTGTGATGAGTGATCTTGATGGCAACTTGATGGGCTCTAGAATCACCTTAGAAACAAACCACTGGGCATGTCTGTGGGGGTGTTTCTAGATGAAGCTAATTGAGGTATGGTGACTCCCCCTACATGTGGTCAGTGCCATTCCATGGGCTGGGGTCCTGGACTAAATGAGATGGATGGAGAAAGTGAATCGACTAGCAGCATGCATCATTGATACTTCCTGTGGTGCAGTGTGACCAGCTGCCTCACACCCCTGTCACCATGACTTCCCAGCTATGATGGTCTGTATCCCCTTGAACTGTAAGCCAAAATAAACCCTTTCTTTCTTAACATGGCTTTGTCAGGCATTTTGTCATAGCAATGAGAAAACTAAATGTATTAGCCCTTTTTGAGTCAAGTGGAACTATTTGAGAGCCAGCTGTATGGAGTGTAGCTGGGGAAGACAGAGGAGGCTGGTGTGTAAGGAAACAATGAACTCTGGAGAAGTGGAACAAAGAGTCTGTTCCCAGGGTCCTTCGACCTCTGGTGCTGCTGGAGGACAGGTCCAGTTGCATAACCTGGACTTGCATTATTGGTGGGTTCTGCTGGTAATTGCCTGGCATCCCCATCAGAACCTGAACAGAGAGCCTAGGATAGAACCCTTGAGTTTCTGACCCTCTGTGTTGGCTTTGCTGCTGTTAATGTCTGATTTCCAGTTATGTAGCTCCCTTTGCCATAGAGAAAGCCTCATTATTTCATTGTGTTGTGCACATCAGGTCCCTATCCATGTTGAGTTACCTGAGAGAGGCCTGGAACACACTGTTTCTCATCAATTGCATCTAACAAGTCAATCAAGGAGGGAGAATATTTTCAACCCAATTGTGGTTGGGCAATGGGGGGGCTGTTTTGTAGCAGTCCCATGACAGGCAGTAAAGTGGAACCTCAGTGAGCCCTGGTGTTCCAGAGGCACATGGCCTGTGGAAGCATCTTTGCTTCATTTGGGTAAAGTTCTCTAGATTTCAGAGGGTTCTGGGGTACATTTGTCCAGGAGCAGGGACATGCATAACTTGAGTAGGGTTTAGTTTACATATAAATAAGTCAGCAAACAGAAGCAAAAGAACTTTGATTTAGCTCATGCAAATCAGTTAACCAACATTATGGGGCTTTAAATATGGATATGAAAAGCCTGACTCTCCAGAACAGGATTCCAGCTGGAAGCAGAAAATCTGAGATACCAGAGTCTGCCGGGGCTGCTACTGTGGTGTGACGGCTTGGCTGGGGAGAGCTGGTGTTTGGTTTGAATCTATGCTGCCATGATCCTTCTCTGTGATCTTAGACAAATTATTCTATCAGTCAATATCAGTGTACAGCCGTACCAGTCTAAACACCATAAACCTCACATCCATCATGAAAACAGAAATAGACCCCAGGGTTTTCAAGAGGGACTATTAAGTTACATGCACAATGGGAGGGCCGAAGAGCCAACCAAGGGCCAGTGAGCACAAGGAAATGCCCAGTGGGAAGTATGCTGGTGGGCTGCTAGGAGGCAGGGTTATAGGGGTTGATGACCCCTTCCTGAGACTATAAAATTAGGTGTATTTGATCATTTCTGCCTAATGATATATGCCACTGTTTCTCTGGATGGCTCATCTTGAGTGACTGCCACCATCTAACACCTGACTCATGTCCCCTCTCCCCCTTACTGCACATGCTCAGTTCCATCATCTCTTTTAATTGGAAATGTGAAAGGGCTTAGCTTGTTTCTTTAAGTCACCCATGACTGCCCACTTCTGGTGAGTCACACGGCAGTGATAATCCAGTCAGGGATAAAACAACAGATCCTGACTTTTGATAGAACCTGACATTTTGAAAGAGAAGTAGGACTTGGGGGAATTGTGAGGTCTTCTGCTTGTTTGTTTGTTTTTCTTCTCTCCTTTATGTTGAAAGTTATGGCTTTGGAAAAGAGAAGAGGTCTTGAGGGATGAAAGGCTGGTTCTTTGAGGGCTTTATCACCCTGAGGTTGATGGATGTAACACAGAGAAACTGATTGCTTCTAAGAATGGAGGGAAAGTCTAGGGAGTATGGAGCATTGGCCTGGATGCTGGCTCACGCATCTCAGAACTCTTAGGGGATCATAGAGACATATCCTCAGAAAGAGCGCACAACTTGATGCTATCAATAGCAAACAGAGCAATGTAGAGGCAGCTGGTGAATTTTCAAGAAAGGAGGTTTGGGATGACAGATTCTCATCAGACCAGTTTTAATCCTGATGACCTAGGCTCGGTTTATTTGCCAAGGTTCCCCCCTCCCAGCTTTTCAGAGGCAGAAGAAGTCTCTAAGTGCATAAAGCCTCATGTGGTGCCAGAACACCACACAGGGTGAGAAGAAACTTCCTAGGCAGGAGGATCAAAGAGCTGACAATGAACCAGGAAAAAACCAGGAGCCAAGAAAACATGAATGAGGAGTGATTGCCAGTATTGAGGGCTGGAGAGGGAAGGCCAGGGAGGGCAGAAGGGTCCTTGAATCTGGGAGCCAAAGAGTAAAGGAATGAGAGACCTGGTGTATCTGCTATGCCATGAGACCTTTGAGAAGGCTATTGAGTTCTCTTGACTTTTCTAAGTATTTCAGGGGCTGGTGAGGAGGAATGTAAAATGATTTTTTTCTTTAAAATTTCTTTTAGCTTAAAAATGATGGGATTCTATGACTAAAGGATTGATTTAAAATCAGAAGCTAGGCCTCAATTCAACATTTACTGAATGTCTAGAAAGCTCAGGATTCCTTTTTTGAACAAAGATTTTGTTTAAAAAAAATTTGTGTGTCTGTGTATGTGTAAATGCATGCAGGTACCCAAGGAGACCAGAAGAGGGTAATAGATCTCCTGGAGCTGGAGTAACAGGCAGCTGTGAGCTGTCTGATGTGGATTCTGGGAACTGAACTTGGGTACTCTGTTCTTAACAGGTAGGCTACTTCATTTGCCCCCAGAACTAGTGTGGTAGCCTGGACTTGTGATTCATGACAGCTTTGACTCTGGACCATCAATCATTCTGCTTTCTTGGTCTGTTGTTTCCCTGTGTGTTTCAGTCTTATCTCACTACTGATGATCCCTGTGACTTTGACTAGTTTATCTCATCGAAGACTTCCAATACTGCAAAGTTATAGATGAACAATACAGCAATTGTGTGCTTTCCACAAGGTCCCAAGATCTTTCCAGGAATCCCAAAATGCCGGCCCAACCCCATCCCAATCCTGACATGCAGTTCTTCAAGTCTTTGTCAGCAGATGAGGCACTGCCAGGGCCATGTGTCAATCACAGAGAAAATCTAGTAACTTATAATTAGTTATTTGTCTGTCTCTGTTAGTAGGTATAAAGTATTTGAAAACAAGAGCTAGATTAGAATGACCTTTGTACCTTTGAAGTCTACAGAGCATCTGGTATAAAACATGGGCTCAAGAAATGCTGAGCCAGGTATTAGGTGAGGTACTTGAGAGTTAAGTATCAATATTGTAGTCCCAGCCCTCAAGGGTCTGCAGACTAGCAATGGAAAGGGCATATAAATCTGTAACACCAATGCAATAACTTTGCTTCAGTGGAGGTGTGAATAATATGTCTGGTTACTTCTTCTTATGATTGAATTAATTTAAGCAAATGCATTTCCACACAGGTAAACTGTAGCCTGTCAAAATTAAGGTCTCTTTTATTGTAGACTACTTTAAACATAAGTATCATGAATTTTTTAATGAGTGTATGTGTGTATGTCTTTATCTAGTCGGAACAGTTAGTGTACATTCAAATGATCACACATGTATGTGCGTATCCACACATTGCAGATCTAAAAAAAAGATCATGTAGGTTTCTTTGATCTGTGTCATAGTCTTTCTTCTCTATAAGTAATTGTTAATAAAAGTATAGGCATAATATACGATTGCTTTGCATAGATGTTATATATGTATCATAAAATAGTATCTAATTTTTTGTCTTAAACTTTATATGCTTGTTTGCATAATGTATTAATCCTTAAGTTCTCTCTTTTACTCAAAATTATTGTCTTGAATTTTATCCCCATGGATATAATATAGCTTTAGTTTATTAATTTTAGCTGGAAAGATTTCAGATCATAGTTTTAAGTATTTTTTAATAATGAAAGTAGGAGCAATACTTGTTGTATTAGGGCGTATGATATACATAACTGTTCTGTATCCCCAGGTAAACACAATGACTGTTTGGTGGGTATTCTTCATGGACTTGAGGCTTAGACAAGCCTCTTTATACTGTGTATGTTTATCACCTCCTCATCCTTCTTTCTCTCCCTACCTCCATCTCCTCTCCCCAATCCTTGATGGTAATGCTCTGTAATAGTTTGATGTTATAGCTCCATAGTTCTTTTGTTTTGTTTAGTGACAGGGTCTTGCCATGAAGCCCAGGCTGGTATTGAACTTGGGATTCTCCTGCCTCAGTCTCTTAAGTACTGGACTTGTGGACATGTGCCGTGGCTCTCACATGCATTCCTCAGCTCTGGCTGTCCAAGCTCCTATGATCTTGCTGCTTTGGCATGCCATTTTACCTGGGGTCTGGGTAAATATTAGCCTTGACTCTGGGCTGTGCTCTAACTGGAGGAAGAGGTGAGGGAGCATTGTTCTTTTCCTTGTAAATGCATAGTCTTGGATTTACATTTACTACTTTGAATGATGTCTCATTGACCACACATCTAGTTTCAAAGGGGCCTAAGAATGGGCATTTCCCCGGACTCAGCTGAAATGTTTATAACTCCGAAAGGAAAGACTAGGTTACTGGGAAGACAGTTGGCTCCTTTTCTTAAAACACTCCAAAGACTCTGCTCAGGTTCTAAGCAACTGAACAGCCCCCTCCTCATTTTACCTGAAAGCCTGCTACAAAGCTGCAGGCATTGGCCACAGTTAGAATAGTTGGTTCAGATGTGACATCTACTACTGACGCTTTCAAAATATTAATGGGTTTCCAGCATCCTTAGTCTCCAAGCAACATGAGTACATTCAAAGGCACATGAATAGGACCATCCTTTAAGTAGGCATCAGTGAATGAATACTGAAAAAAGGCTGCTAGGTCTACTTAGGGATGAGCATGAAATGATACTAAGGAAAAAAAAAAGTTCCTGCCTTGAGGCTCTTCTGGAGCAGGTGGCACCCTTATACCTGGAAGTTCGGTAATTATGCAGGCAGAGAACTCTAAGGACTAGGCAATTGATTGCTAATTTTAAATTCTGGGCAGAGAACCAGCCTCTGTGAGCAACCAGCTCATTGTTGGACTTAGCTCCTGTTTTTAGCTTTTATGGTTGCAATCAAATAAAACTCATAACAAAGTTAGGTTGACATTGGTTAAATTGTTGTGCTGACTGATAATTAGGCAGAAATGGTAAGCAGTTCAGGTAAATTACTATAATTAGCATTACTTTTACATAGACAAAAATTTTGAACTTCCCTATTATCCCCAGTTAGTTTATTGGTTGTCACTCTCTACTCCAGAACTAGCACTTTGCAGTATGTAGGACACAATGGCTCTGGCCTGTGCCTGGGATAATCTTTCCTAAGTTCCCCTAAATGGCTCTTCACAGCCAGAAGGGACATGCTAGAGTGGCTTCACAGTGGATAGTGGTGTGGCAGAGAGGCTAAACACCAGGGCTCTGGAGTCAAATGCCTCCACAACTTTCTCTATATTCTAAACACTTGGAGTGTTGGAAGGCTGCTCACCTCTGTTTCCTTAGCTGTGAGGGTATACCCAGGACACAATAATGCATGCAGTTCCTAACGAAGTCATTCATTCATTCTTTTGCCCAACAAAGGATTTTGTCACCTGCTAGAGTTCAGGGCCTGTTTCAGATGCTGAGAGTTGGTGAACAAAGATATCCTGCCTCTGGCTTATGCTTTGGAGGAGGGCACCAGACAAGTAACAGACATTGATGCTTATAACACAGGGACAATTCATATGGAAAAAACCAAGGCATAGTAACATGATAGAGCATGAAGGGCTCTGTTTTCATACAGGATGATCTAGGTGAGACCAGTAACTAATGGCCTCCCAATCTCAGGGACCATTGTTTTACTCATGCTACACACTTACTCTGGACAGCAAGAGACCCTGCTCTTTACCTTTATCACTTTAGGACCCACAATAACTGAATCTTCTTTATCTAGATGTCACTAGCTATTATAGTGAGTGGAGGTTGCAAACAGAATGAATGATGTTGGAAGGAGGGAAGCCAGTGACACTGGTCCCCCGAGCTTGTAGCTCCAGGGTTCTTTGCTCTCTGACTTCCAGTTCCACAGTTGCATTTGACTAGAGTGTCCACTCATTGTGGGTATTTGAAGTGAGGGGAAGGAGGTACAGGCAGACAGATGATTGTAGGGGCAGGAGAGTGGTATGTGCATAGTGAAATGGCCGGCATTGCTGAGGAACTGATGTTGAAGTTATAAGGGTCAAGGCCAGAAATATGGCGGTCTAGGCTACATCAAGAATCTTGGGCATATGAGAGGGAGTTTGGACTTTATTCTGAATGCCAAATTAAACCACTGTGATGTTTGGAGTAGGTGAGTGGCACAAGGAGGCTAACAATTTCCCAGAGTAATTTTAACTGTAAGGTAAAGGCCGAGATGAGGAGACTAGTTAGGAGGGTCCTGCAAGCCTTAGAGGGAGATGGTGGCTTGGACAAGAGAAGAGCAGTGGAGGGGGTAAGAGACTAAACTGTTGACATGGAAGGCTGTGCAGACACAAGATCAAGGTCCAAGTTAGTGTCTCAGGGCCATGCCACTACTGGGGGGCACTGGTGCTATCTAGACCCAGCTGCTGCTAAGGACCACATTGAGGTTCATGGTCCTACTGTGGCATGGCTGGGGTCTGATCTGAGGTCTAGGTCTTGCATCAACACTAATGGTCATGCAGAGGCCCAGGATTGGGACCACAATCTGAGTCCTTGGTGGTGCGGGGTGACCACACAGCTGCTAGAACCGTCCCTACCTGGGCGGGCGCTTCTTTCACCCAGAGCCAGGATGTCATCTGGGCCTAAGCTGATACTTAGGGCGATGTCTGGGTCTATGGTCTATGTTGGTGTCTGTGGCCAATGTCATCTCAGGACATCTTAGAAATCATGCAAATGAAATCAGAGGGCTACACTGAGTCAGTCCCACCCTTCACTGACCTGAGAAAACTGGCCACTACAGCAAGAGAGCTGGCCCCTTCCCCTCACCACAGGTGAGGATGAACCTACTCTGAGGACATGCATGTTGAGAAGCTTCTCTGCCACAGCACTGGAGGTGGGTGGGCCCAGTGGCTTGATCTGGCCTGCCCACAACTGGGTCTTGGGTTGACCCACTCTAGCATCTACCCCATGTAGGTGTTGCTGGAGCTTGTGAAGGGACCGGTCATGTGAAATGATACCCACAAGATCTCCAAGACACAGGATACCCCAGAAGAACTCCAGTGATCCAATGAGGATGGTGTACCAAAAACTAGAGGCCTTGAACCAGACCAATGACTCATTGCAATGGCAGTTGTCAGTCAAGCTGATGGGGCCAAGGGGTTCACTACCTGACAAACCAAAGTCTCCTATGCCATCAGGAAGGATGAAGAGGTGATGACGACTCAGGAGGGAAGGAGAAGCAGAGGCTTTTCTGTTTTGGGTGTGGTTTTTGTTCTGTTCTGTTCTGTTTGGCTTGTTTGCTTGCTTAATTTGTTTTGTTTTGTTTCATGTTGGCGGGATGCATCAGGGACTGGGAGGTGAACAGAATTGGGGTGCATGATGTGAAACCCCTAAAGATTCAATAAAGAAGTTAAAAAGAGAAAGTGCCTCCATAGGGGACTAGGAAGGAGCGGCTGAAAGAGAGGGAAATTAAGTGAAGAAAGTACTTGAAGGAGGAGAGAGTGATCAAGCGAGCGCTGCTGAGAGACTGAGAGGATGAAAGTTCCTGTCAGGCCTCAGCTCAGGCCCCCTACACCCCATGCCAGTGAAGAACCATAGCTCTTCCCTGTGCTTCCACACATTCATCTGCAGTGTAGTTGTCAAGTTCCTCTCTCCTACTCATATACCACGTTCCTTGGGGATGGTGTCTTACTTTCTCCCGAGCTTACAGACCATGGAGTTAATTAACTTAGAGGCCACAGGAAATGGTCAAGAGGCTGTTCACAAACTGTTCAAAAGTTCAATTTCATCCTGAATGCTTAAGTTTCCCTGTTCTTTTTTTTTTTTTTTTTTTTTTTTAACCATACGAGGGGCTGAAACTTTTGGGCTCTGATTTAGTAGCTGTTGTCTGAATATGAAATGTCTTCCATAGGCTTAGGTATTTGGACACTTGGTCCCTAGCAGGGAGTGCTGTTTTGGAAGGTTGTAGACCTTTAGTAGACAGAGCCTCATGGGAGGAGGTAAGTAACTGGATTTGGGGCTTAAAGTTTTTTTTTTTTTTTTTTGAGACAGGGTTTCTCTGTGTAGCTTTTGGAGCCTGTCCTGGAACTCGCTTTGTAGACTAGGCTGGTCTTGAACTCACAGAGAGCCTCCTGCCTCTGTCTCCCGAGTGCTGGGATTAAAGGCATGCACACTGCCTGGCTGGGGCTTAAAGTTTTATGGGCTGGCCGTGTGCTCTCTGCTTCCTGTTCTGCTGAGATGTGAGGAGGTAAGTCACTCCATAGGCATGCTTCTGCTACTGTGGGGCTGCCTGCCGCCACACTTGCCACTCCACGAGAGACTTACTCTTTCAGGCTACAGGCTGTAAGTCCAAACACATCTTTCCCTCCCTCCCTTGCCTTTTTGTCAGGTATTTGGCCAAGGCTACACGGAAAACAAAATAACCAATATTTACCATGTTGAGAACTCCGGGAACTATTTCCACTGCTAGACAACCTTGGTGCCCTGGGATGTGGTTTCAGTATGATGAAGATAAAGATGGATACATTGTCTGTCTTGGTTGTGACTGACTGAAGTGTGAGAGTCAGAGATGGTGTGGGCAGAGAAGAAAAAGGGTCATGAGAAGGAGAAGGAGGAAGACCCAGATCAGAGCCAGCAGAGAAGGGAGTTTTTTTAAACTCTAGAATCTTAGATATCTGGGGTAAAAGGAATGGTTTGGCTTAACCCCTTCATGTTACAAAAGAGAAACTGAGACCCAGAGAAGTGAGTAAACTTTCTGAAGATTTTAGCTGTCTATGGGGCAGGACCAGCCTTTGTTCTCCCCAGCCCAGTACGCTTTCTGTATGTAAAGGAATAGGTGTATGCTTCTGCAGACAATACTTTCTAGTTACATAGCAATACCTGGAATTGCTTTAAAAGACAATCACAAATGAGTAAAGAAAGGCTAAAACTGCAGGAGATAGGGGCCGCAGAGATGTTTCATGGTAACAAACTCTTGCTGTTCTTGCAGATAACCTGGATTCAGTTCCTGGCATCTACATCAGGAGGCTTATGACTGCCTCCAAGTCTGGGTCCAGGGGGATCTGACAACCCTTTGCTGACCTCCATGAGCACTCCATGAACATGGTGCCCGTATAGACAAACAGATACATGCACACACATAAAAACAAAATACATAAATTAAAAGGTGCTGGCAGATGATACAGAGAGAACGGTAGCTTCTCTGCTAAGGCACAAATGCTGGTAATTTCTCTGTAGAGGGGCAGGGCAGAGCAAAAAGGAAAGGCTAGACAGGCGGGGTTCGAGCTGAAAGTGGGTGTGGATGAACAGGGAATCTCATCTAGCTATCCAGCTTCTGAGCATGCGTGGAAGCAGTTCGTAATGAAGTGACTTGACAGCAGAAGAATGGAACAACGGTTCCATTTTCATGTATTCAGTGAGGAAGTGGGCAGTGAATCTCAATTATACTTCTCTTAGGGGACAAATCAATTCTCCAGGGAGAAGTAGACAGTGGAGTTCGAGTGTGACCAAGTAGGATCTGAGTTTGTGTAGCGCTCCCCGCCCTCTGGCTGGCCACTGGCGGGGAGTGGGTCCCAGACCTTGTTGAGATCTGCAAAGGCATGAGGTCCAGCAGCCAGTGTGGCCCTCAGGCCTATGAACTGAGTGTTCCTGGGTTTGCTCGAGTCTGGGGCTTTTGCCAGACTCTGTCTCACCTAGCTCTTTCTATCAGTGCTAATTTCCAAACCCAATCATCTCCCCGAAGAATTTGGCAGCCTCACCTCCCTTCTCAGCAAAGGTTTAATAGCAGAGCACCGAAACAGGTCTCGTTGCTAAGCCTTCATTATTTCCACAACATATACTACAGGGCTGCTACTAATATGCCATGAAGCATTGTCCTAATTAAAACTAAATGACTCATGTCAAATTAAATGAGCAGAGTACATTAGGTTAGCCAGTACTTTGGCTTGCGATTGTGTGTTTGTTTACTTGTTAATTGGCTAAGTTCAATAACCGACGGCAGCTTTTCTTCCCACCACTGTAAATTATGGATGTTTCAGGCTTGGTCTGCCCTGGGAGAGAGGATTCTTGATGACTGATCCTACCATGCTATCATGGACAGGCTGTAGAACTATCTGTGGCAATGTTTTAGAGCAAAGGGGACACGATCCTCACCACCCATCTATTTCTTAGTTATATTGGAAACCTGCAAAGAGAAAATGTCCAAAGAAGCCCTAACCGTGCTCCTTGCCCTGGGTAGACTTCTAATCTGAAGATCAGTGTTTTCTGGGATCAGTGGCCAAGTGGGACATGGAAGGTTAGTGCATCAGTGAGGGTTCTACCAGAGAAATTTTTTCTCCTATTTTTTATTAATTTATTTTTTACATTATAATCCCAGTTCCCTCTCTCTCCTCTCCTGCTCTCCACCCCCACCCCTATCTGCTCCTCGGAGAGGGTAAGGCCTCCCCTAGGAAGTCTACTAAGTCTGTTCCATCATCTAGTTGAGGCAGGACCAAAGCACCTCTCCACCCCCACACCCCTATGTCTAGGCTGGGCAAGGTATCTCTCCATATAGAATGGGCTCCAATAAGTTTGTGCATTAGTGTTATCTTGAACCCAATACCAGTAGCCTCATATATTGTCCCAGTCACACCATTGTCACTTATATTAAGGAAGTCTAGTTCAGTCTTATTCAGGTTTCCCATTTGTCAGACTCTACCAGAGGATTTACTACAGGAAATTATCATAGAAAATTGTGGGGCTAGTATGTCAGTCAAGTCCATAGGACAAGATGTCAGGAAGGGCTGGACAGTCTAATACCCACAGATAGAATTTCTTCTTTCTCAAGGAAGCCTCAGTTTTGCTTAGTTTCCTGCCCTTCACTAATTTCACCAGACCCACCCAGTGTATGGGAGACAATCTCCTTTAGGTAAGGCCAGCTATAGATATTAAGTACAAGTTCTCGGCTTGTCTGCATAACAAGGTTCCAGACTTCAGTTAGGCTGGTATGTCAAAGTGACCATCACTGCTCCAATGTAAAGTACTATCAACTTGGCACAATTACCTTTGCTCGACCCAGTTGGTTAGAAACAAGTGCTCTGATGTTTGGTTCAATTTTAAGGAAAGGATTTCCCATGAACATTTCACTCCTGATCTCATCAGATGTAATTTGGAGCATTTGCTGGGTCCAGGCATTATGATAGCAAGTGAGGGGTTCCTGGATAAACAGGTTGCTGCTAGTCTGTGCCACAGAGTCCAGTGGGTAAAGCAAGTGTATCAGTGGCAAATGCCATGGAGGTCAGTGCACATGGTGCCTAAGGAGTCCATCACTGGGAGACCTGAGGGGTCTTCCAGGAGGAGACGATGCTTGGATGTCAGCGGACAGTGAAAGGAGGGAAAAAGGGTGAAGATTTGGGGATTCAGGTGATCCAAGCAGAAGAGACACACAACTCAGTAAAGGTACAAAATGAGGTTTCCAAAGCTATTTAGGGGACCAGAGGCAGATCTGTGAGCCTGGAGCAAATGGTAGGGGTAGCAAGGTTAGGAGTAAGACAGGGGCTGCTTCCTGGAGGATCTTACAGAGGTTTCCATCTGTAGGTGACAGGAACAGCATGACTATCTCTGATTGTTAAAATGGCTTCTCTGGATTGTGGGGGAGGATAGGATTAATGGCCCATGACCAGGCAGAGGAAGGTATCTCAGGCACCAGAGATGTGGGTACTCAGTCTGAGAGCAGTGGTTTAAGGATCCAAAAGAAGGTACCCAGAACTAGCCAGGAAGTGAGGTCCACAGAACTGACAGGTGAGTTGCTGCTGTAGGTGTGTAAGGAGATGGTGTTGCTGACCCAGAGAGAGGATGCATGGAAAGGAAAGATTTGCAGAGAGGAGACGAAGAGCTTGTCATGGGGTGGTGGGGGTCATACTCACATGTTGCTTAACAACAGGACACATCCTGAGAAATGCATCATTAGCCAGTTTTGTCTTTTTATGATCATCACAGAGTGTACTTACACAAACTGAGGTAGCTATGAAGTTCACCCAGTGTACTGTTGATGGGGACATCACCATACATGCATCACTGACCAAAACATCATAGTGCAGCATGGCAGCACCAAAGACCCCAAAGGATACATCACTGCCAGCTGTTACCTGGGCATACAGATGTCAAGAGATCTGAACTGGGTATCAGGACATGGTGTGTCTGTTAAGTAATATAAATAGGTCGTAGTCCAGACAAGAATGGAAAAGAGTCTGTGGTCATGGCCCCACTATTGTTTGTCTCTGGCATGTTCCTTGAAGGTACATGTGTGTTAGGGCAGGTTTTTCCCGCTGGCTATCGCCGGTCCTGCTGCCATGGTCGCGCCGCCATGTGAGCCCCAAATAACACTCAGAGACTCTGTATTTGATACAATCATGTTGGCCAGTTACCATTATTGTTTATGGGCTAGCTCTGTCTTAATTATTAACCCATTTCTACTTATCTAATTATTTCCACGTGGCTCATCTTATACAGGAGCCGTGTCGGGCGTCTTCCTTCCTCCATGCTCTACATCTTGACTCCCCCTTCTACTTCCTCTTTCCTCCTTCTAGTCTCCTAGCTCCACCTATCTAGTTTTCTATTGGCCAGAGTGCTTTATTAACCAGTATGAGAAACATATACAGAATAACATCTCCCATCACATGTGTTAAAAGCTTGGCTGAAGTGTGGCACTGCTGGGAAGAGGAAGAAACTTTGAGGTGAGGCGTGGTAGGAGGGTCCAGGCTACTAGGGCATGCCCTCAAGGGGCCATGAGGCTCTGGGTTTCCCTTTGCTCTCTTCTTCCTTTCTTTCCTTTCCCTTTCTCCCTCTTTCTCTTCCTCCTCTCTTCTTATCCTCTTTCCCCTTTTCTTTCTTCTCTTCCTCCCCCTTACTTCTCCTCTCCCCTCCCCTTCCTTTTTGGCTTTCTAGATATGAGGTGAACAAATTTGGTGTAAAGCTCATTCCCACAACGAGGTACAGTCTCACCAAAGGTCCAAGACTAATGATGCTACCTGGTCATGGTTTAAAATGTCCAACATTGAAAATATAAAACCAAACCAAAGTTTCCTCTCTATAAGCTGATTAGCTCAGATATCTGTCATGATGACAGTCTTCTAAGGCTAACTTCACAGGAAAGACATCTCCAATGCACAAATATGGCTCAGAAAGATGGGATAGAGTGCTCAAGTTGCCCACATAGCTGCGGACTCCCTCTAGTTTTAGGGTTTTCAGTCATACATCTAATATGGCACATGTCATGGGTCATGTGTGCCCCTTACATGCCTACCTTACCAGTCCCTGAGCTCAGGAGTACCCAGCCTCTTCAAGGTGAGTGGTTGCAGTCATGTTGCTATGAGGTAGCTTGCGTGGTGAAGGTCATATGAGCTCATTGGTTTAAAAGCCTGTCTTTCATCTGGTAGTTGATACCTAGATTTCTATTATTGGAAGGCAGTTTTTAGAAGTTATTTTATTTTTTAAATTACTATATTTGGCAGGGTACATAGCTCAGCCATAGAGTACTTGACTATGGGTCTGGCTTTCATCCTCAGCACAATGAAAAACAATGGTAACTGGCATGAGGGGTCACTAAAGTACTTAATTGTGGGGACTAGGAAGATGGTCCAGTGGGTAAGAGTACATGCTCTGCAAGCATGAGAATTTGACTTCAGATCCCAGACACCCATGTACAATTCCAGGCATTTGGTGGGCAGCCCAAGACCTAACTGACCCCCTGCCAGCCTAGCTGAAGCGGTGAGCTTTTAAGTGCAGGGAAGACTCTGTCTCAAGGTAATTAAGTAGAGAGAAACACAAACAGACGCTGAAGACCTGCTCTGGATTCCGCACACATGTGTGGGTGTAAGAGCCCTGCACACTCACTTGTTAACTACTACACACACATATCACACACACACTCTCTCTCTCTCTCTCTCTCTCTCTCTCTCTCTCTCTCTCTCTCACACACACACACACACACACTCTCTCTCTCTCTCACTCACACACACACATTTACTTGAAAAAGATTGTATGCATTTAAGGTTAGGATGCAAAGATTTGATGTACATAGATACTGTACAATTACGATCACAATCAAATTAACACATCCATCCCTACCCATGCTGTCCATTAAACCCTCAGAATGTGTCCAACTCATAGCTTTGCCTTACATATCTTCCTCTAGTCTAGTCTCTGTAGCCATTGCTCTACTCCTAGCTTCTGTGAGTTGGATGTGAGAGCACGTGGCATTTGCTCTTCTGAATATGGCTGAATTCTCCAGTACAGCATGAGTTTGCTTGGAACGTGTTAGTTTTGTTTAAGTCTGGTTTTGTAAAGAAAGGTGAACATTGTTAGGCATCACATTTGCCATATGTTTTTACTTTTCACCCAATTGTGAGGGACTCCAGCCAGGTTAGCACTTTCTCTGAAGGTGTAGCCCCCTTCTCTGGGAGAAGGGGCCTAGAACTCTGGGAGATGTTGCCAGGGCCAGAGCTAGAATGCTCTCTTTTCAGATACCAGGTATGTCAGTGATGCCTGGAAAACTCATTTATTGGGAAAAGGAGCACACATGGTTCTGGGCCTTGGAGCAGGAGGGGGCCATGAGAGATGCTTGGGCAGAGTTTACTTACGAGGCACAAAAGAGGACTAGGGGAAGAGGTGTGGGCCTATTTGGCTGGCTGGATAGCACATGAGATAGGACTCTCCCTCAGGAGAGCTATTGTTGGAGTGAATAGTCTACCCTTGTAATGCCAGGTGGTGTTCAGAAAATAATCTATCATTAACCAGCTAGCATAATTTAGAGCCAACATGAAAAATAGGGAAAGGAGGGTAATAGTGAGAGCTTACCCAGGAGGGGGACAGTGAAGCTTCTGGCTGCCTTTCCTTGAGGCTAAGTTGGTATCTAGGTGCACTGGGAGCAGGGAGCTCAGTCGGGCAATACTTGGTGGCCCCACATTAGTGTGTAGCCCCTGACCTGACCACAATGGTTAGCGTGCCCTGCTCTGCACCCACTGATTGGAAGATGTTAGCTACAATTCAGTGCATTTTGCACACAGGCAAAAAGATGTGTACGGGATCCTAGGATGTTAGTTGCCATAGCAACATCTGCCTTTATTATCACCTAAATCCATTCACTGCATAAATATAGTAACTATTTGACTTACCCACCCCCAGTCCACTTGGTAGGATTAAAAAAATGACACCCCCCAAACCTCCAAATCCCAACAATTTGCAGCACACGTGTGTGTGTGTGTGTGTGTGTGTGTGTGTGTGTGTGTGTGTGTGTGTGTATGTGTGTGTATGTGGAGATAAAAGAGGATGTTTATTTGTGGGAAGGGCAGATACACACAGGTATAGGTTACTGGCAATGACTGTAGCTTACAGCCTATTAAGGAAGGGTGACTTTCTGGGTGGAATGGGTCAAATTGCCATATAGGAAGCACAAAGAGGAACGAAGTGGGAGAGGTACAGAAGAGGGGAAATGAAGGCATTGTAGGGATAATTATAGAAGGAAAGCAGATAGATCTGGGAACAAATATTAGCGCCACTGCTTCCCACTGAGTGACACTGAGCCCTCCAGTCCCCTGAGCCACATTCCCTCCTCTGTAAAGTGGAAAACCATATCCAGTGTGTCTCAGCAACCTGGTCTGAGTTGAGGACCTGTGATGCCATCTCTAATGCTGGACTAGGACTCACCACCAGGACTCTGTTTCCTAGGTGTCACTTACATCCTCTGCAGGAAGGTAAAGAGTGCCAGGGCCTGTAGGGGTTGGTGAAGGTGGTAATGATGCCAGTCTGGAGGGGGCTAGGCTAACCGAAAGAAGGGTGGGATGGGCAAAGGGAAACAGGTGGATCCAGCCAATGGACATTTTATTAGGTCATTTCCCTTAGAAGATATGGTTTCCATACATGCGGCTATTGCCTAGCCTTAGGTGGGGGTGAGGAAGGAGACTATGGGCTCCAATTCAGCATCCAATAGCTTGCTGCACACTAGGAGGTACAGATGCACAGATGTAGGCCTTTGAGACCTGAGGTATCACCACTGTTCAAACACAAACTCTCCTTCATGCATCAGCTTCTCAACTCTTGAGAGATGATCTGAGTTTTCCTTGGAGCAAGAGCACAAATTCACTACTTGGTAAAAATTAGTGTGTGTGTGTGTGTGTGTGTGTGTGTGTGTGTGTGTGTGTGTATGCCTATGTGCATCCACTCATAGGCTGCAAGTACATGCCATGGCAAACACGTGGTGGTATTGTACGGGATTATCTTCTAAGTCAAGCTGCCACTGTCTTCATGGGTTTACTTGCAAAAGGTCATCCCAGCTGGGCTTGTTAACTGTTGATGTTCTCTTAAAGAATGAGAGGCTGGGAGGGAGGGTGGTGGGACCCTCACCCGAGTATCCAGCTACTCCTCCCATGCAGCTGTGTGCAGCTCTAATTGCACATAGCTTCAGGGAGGGGCTAGAGTATAAGGGCTGGGAAGGCCTAGAGGAGGGGGCCCCATCTGAACAGCAGAGAGGAAGTCATCATCCATTCTGGGCACATGTGACAGTGTGACTGCTTTAGATGTCCCATGCTTCTTCCCACAATCCTCAAACGCTCTGTAAGTAACCCCAGTAAACTCACTGGTCCTCCAGGGCGAACCTTGGTGGACTCAAACTTTTTTTGTTATTGGGACCTGATGAGGAGGCTGGTAGACGTTGCCTAGTCTGTCCCAGGGTGAAAACTTGACAGGAGGTCACAGAACAACTTGTGGGGATTGGTTCTCTCTTTCCACTGGGTGGATTCCAAGGATAAAACTCGGGTTTCAGGCTTAGTGGCAAGTGTCTTTACCCACTGAGCAATCTTGCCAGCTCTGGTAAGCATTACTGTAAGTGTACACCACTTACAAGTTCACTAAGTCCTTTCACTAATTTCACATGGTAGGGATTGATATTGTGTTACCTTGCAGTGAGTGAACTGAGGCACAGAGTGTCATGCACAGGAATAGTGTGGTCCAATAAAGTAGCAGCTCCAAGGGTACAGGCTGGAGAACCTCCTTTTTTGTAATTCTCATGAGAGGAGACACATAAAATATTAAACCTGTTGCACAGCAGCAGTAAGTACTCAACAAATGTTGACTATTAGTGCTATGATTGTTATTCTGTGGTGGAACCATGGCCAAGCATTTGAAGTTCAACTCTCTCCCATTTGAAATGGAATTACTTATGTCCAGAATTTTGGTTAGAGTTAACATCTTCCCTCTGCCAGACTTTCCTAGAAACAAATCCTGTTATGGGGGAAGAGAGTGAGGATAAGAAAGGAGCTTCTGAGGCCAAGGATGGGAGCTAAGGAAGACACCACTACTATTACAGACTGTTCTGGAGTTAGCTGTCCTCCTCTAGAGAGCTGCACTTGAAGAGTAGGCATGGGGATTGTGATCACTGAAGATGTTATCACTAGAATGATTGTAGTTTTGTTTTCTCTTATTCTTTGGGGGCCTGCTACTCAGCTCCCAAATAAATACACACAGAGACTTATTCTTACTTATGAATGCCTGACCTTAGCTTGGCTTGTTTCTAGCCAGCTTCTCTTAAATTATCCCATTTACCTTTTTTGCCTCTGGGCTTTTATCTTTCTCTATTTCTATATACCTTTATTTACTTCTTACTCTGTGGCTGGTGGCATAGCTGGGTGGCTGGCCCCTGGAGTCCTCTCTCCTCCTCCTTTCCTGTCTCCCTGATTCCAGAAAAACAGGGGCATCCTTCTGCCCAGCCCCCATTTAAGACCCCTCCGCACCACTTCCTATCAGATAGTTGTTGACTCAGCCTCATGACCCCAGGTTAATTTTATTTAATCAAACAAATGTAACATGTCCTTGCATTGTTAAACAAAAAGTAGCAGAAAAAATTGTAACACACCTTTACACAGTTAAAATAATACCCCACAACAAATGACCTCATCTTCCTGGTTCCCAGGATTTACAAGTAATTAGTTAGCTCTTAATCTTGGGGAAATTGGCATTGGTGAATCCTTTTCACCCCCTTAGATAATTTCTGAGGCTAAAGTGCTCTGTCTTGCACGGAGTAGGAATGTAACAAGTAGGGATATTAATCAGATTACAAATATTTTAGAACATGGGTCCAGATGAAATTCAGATATGGTAATAACTAGCCAGCTATTCAAAGAAGACTACAAACCCCTTAATCAAGAACCAGTTCCCAAGACCACTTATTATTCTCCAAAAATATGTTTCTTTTTCAAGACAAGGTTTCTTTTTGTAGCCCTGGCTGTCCTGGAGTTTGCTTTGTAGACTAACTAGGCTGGCCTCAAACGCACAGAGATCTGCCTGCCTCTGCCTCTCAAGTGCTGGGATTAGAGGTGTGTGTCATTGCTGATCTTATTTTGCTCCTCCCTCCCTCCCTCCCTCCCTCCCTCCCTCCCTCCCTCCCTCCCTCCCTCCCTCCCTCCCTCCCTCCCTCCCTTCCTTCCTTCCTTCCTCTCTGTCTCATTTTTTTTTTTAAACCTAGTCCTTCATTTATCTCTTAACAATCAAGTGTTTAGTCCCTTCCTTAGTGTACGCAATGCCCACTTGGGGAGCTCTGTAGGGGAAGGAAGGGGAGGGATCTTGATGCCTGTGCCAATATGGGAAGGCAATGCTAAGATGAGAGCAGGTGGAAAACACAAGACATTGGAGTCCTTCAATGGGGATGCTATGTCACCGAGGCAGAAACCGAAAGCATTCAATGCCTATCCCATTTTCTCCTCAAACACTAGCTTCATCCTTTGTGTAGGTGTCAGGAGAACATCTCTCTAAAGTTAGGAGTAGCAGAGGCATGGAATAATGTCTTCACAAACCCCATGGAGTTTGCACACTTTCTTCATGTCCCCTTACACCTCCCTTTGCTCAGTGTGCTTTGTTAAAATTGTGATGGAACCTCTTTTAGGTATTACAGTTATCTACAGCTGTTTAATATACTCACTGAGGGCTGTTTCTTCCTGGATTGTAATACTTGCTAGACATCTGGTTTAACTAATGTTCCTTGTGCTGTCATTAAGAAGCAGTGTCTAAGCCAGGTGTTGATGATGCATACCAGTAACTTCAGCACTTGGGATACTGAGGCAGGAGAATTGCTATGAGCTTAGGGCCAGCCTAGGCTACACTAGATCAGCCACAATGATATAGTAAAATTCTGTCTTAAAGAAAGTAAAAGCTTCACTTGGTAAAACTCATGTCTAAGGATGTGAGTTTGATTTCTGGAACCCAAGTGAAAGAAAAAGAAAGAAAGAAAGAAAGAAAGAAAGAAAGAAAGAAAGAAAGAAAGAAAGAAGGCTGGGTGTGATGGTAGTGTTGAGGAGACAGGTGCATATGTGCAGTTTGCTGGCCAGCCAGCTTAGTCAACTTGACGAGTTCCAGGCCAGCAAGAGACCTCATCTCTAGAAAAGAAAAGGGTAACGGCACCTAACAGACAACACCAAAGACTGTCCTTTAGCTTTACATACTTGTGCACACGTGTGCACCTACACACACATGCATAGAGGACCTTTCCCTGAACAACACCAAGACTATTTTTACCTCTCTGTCTCCATCTCCTCAGCTCTTCTCATCTGTCTACCCTCCTTCTCCCCCCTCTCCATATTTTAGAGTTAGATTTTTCAGGAAAACAAACCCTGAGAGTGCTACTCTCTAATATTTTCAATAATTGCAGCATAGTTTTCAGAGCTTGACTTGAGTATTTGTACCAGACCAATTAAATCTGGGTCTCTGGAGGCACAGTCTGAACACTGGAAAATTTGAAAAGCACCTCAGGTAATTCCAATGTGCTGTCAGGTCGAGAGCAATTGACTTAGACCATTAGTTCAGAAAAGGGCTGTTCATTCTTGGGAGGCTGTGCAGTTAGCTCAATAGGTTCTTGCTAGAAAATTTGGAGAACAAAGAGGCACATTTGGTGGCCCTCACTAGTCGGGAAATCACAAAGGCAAAAGCTCTGCTCTGGAAATCTTAAGTTGCCAACCTCCTTTCTCTGCCTATCCCCTCTCGATTGCATTGCTCAAGCCATTCCTGGCCATTCTGCCCAAAGTGCATCCTCCCCTTCTTCCTCCTCCTCCTCACTTCCTCTTAAAATCAATCCAGGACATTACTTAAAGAGCACCACCAGGGAAGGGGAGGCCAACTTTCATGGGTTGAAGAGGATTTTTACAAAGCCTGCTGGAAATTCAGTGGAGGTGGATGTGGGCACGGGGCAGAGCAGGTAGGAAGAATGTGAATGAAGCTGCCTTTACCTCCATAGATGCCTTGTTTTTAGGATGTCTGTTCCATGAACTGGAGAAAAGTTGTATAGTGTACTGTACAGCTCAAGGTTCTCCATGCCTATTTATACTTAAAAAATAATTCAAAATTTTGGTTAAGACTCCTGCCCTCACAGCCTTGTGGCACAATACATGACAACTAACCCCAAAGATCAGCTAAGTAAGAGTGAACAGCCCCCAACGTAGTCTCCATGATGTGCTCAGAGATGGCAGTTCCACTTGTGAAGTGGAAGATGGAGACCATTTGTGAAGTGAATGATGGTCTATGGTGAAGCTAGAAGTGGCCAGATGAATGTGTTGGAGGGGGTGTCAAACATTTTCCTTCTATCATGTATTAGAGGAATATGACCATCATCCTTTGCTTTTAGTAATACTGTGGTCAGTGAACACTATTGCTCACATCTCCTAGTCTGTATCTTAAACGATTTCACTAGGAAGAACTCTTAGGAGCAGAATTACTAGATTAGGAGATATGGCTAATTTTTAGGCCCTTAAATATTTCCAATCCTTCCTAGAACATTTGTGTCAATGTGTACTCCCATAAGCATCATGCAAGAACGTTCATTTCACACATGTCCACCAACTCCAGGCATTATTACTGAAAACATGTCTAGGTATTCTTTCTTACTTTTTCTCAGTTGTTCTCTTTCTGGCCTATTCTTAGAAATTTCTAATTGGGCGAATTAAATCATGTGTATTGTCTCACTTCTATTTTTTCTTCACGAGGCAAAATTGAAATATCTTTGCTTTAGAAACATGACAATCATTCTTCTTTCATCCTCTTCCCTAATTGTCTCCTTAGCTTTTACCGCACAGTGGCCTCTGGTTTATTTCCATGGATCTTCTCTCCCAGCTTGAACTTGACTCTTAAGCAAGCATCTTGATGGAGACTGAAATGAACCCATGAGTTGATTCCTTCTTTGATTTGTCCTTCTATTAGCAGGGGAAATATTTAGTGGCTGTTACTGAGTGTCGTACAGTATATTAGATGTTCTCCAGCACAAGCAATCCTTATTACTCACAGATTCTGTGTTAAGTTGTTCTACTTGTGGGCTTTTATTTATATTCTCTAAATTAACCCTCAGGAAACATTAGAAGAGCAGTTGAACTTCAAGAATCTCTGTCCTTCCAGGGAAGGGGCCTGAGGCAATTCTATGCTGTGTTTCAACTGTCATATTTCAATTAAGTGCCTTTTAAAGGTTTAGTTAATGTTGTTTTTATAGTGGTGCCTTTCATGTTGTCTTGTTCTCTTCTTAAGTCCCATCAATCATAGTGCTGAAATGCTATCTAGGGTTTCTAAGCACAAGAAAATTGTGATGTGCTTATGGAGAAAACACATGTTAGCTCAACATGTTTCAGACATGAGTCACAGATCAATGAATCAACAACACACATTAATATATATTTAAAGAGAAGAATACAGGAAGTTGTATATTGATTGGCTGATGAAAACGGTTGGAGTCACAGACCCACAGGAATTCAACTTTTTGTCTTCTCTTGGATCAATTGTTCAGAATTTTCTAATTGAGAGTCCATAGAAACTTCATAGAACATGGCTACTGAGAATACCAGGTGTTGACTGTATATTAAAGTGTAGAAGTGTACCTCAGGAGATGAAAGGAACATAGTTAAGGAAATAAAGAACACACTAAGTGGTAAAACTGTACAAGTAGCAAAGGACGGGAGAAGCTGGGTGAGCCAGAGAAGGGCTTTGTAGAAAGCACAGTCATAAATCTGGAGTCTGTAGTGTGAAGAGGATTTATGTGAGCCCAGGAAATGAAGAGCAAGAGTAGATGATCTATCTAAATTGGGGAGGACAGTCTGTTAATTAGTTTGCAACTGAAGATAATTGTGAACCTGAAGCAGATGAGCAATAGGGGTAGAAAAACACAGGATTAAGTAATGAAGGGAATCTGAAAGGCTGTTTATTCTTAATATTAGTGGTGTGTTAAACACTTCATTTTGCTACAAAATGCAGCTATTTGGCATAGAGTTTGATTAACTCTGACAAATGGATACACCCAAGTAAATACCACAAAAATCAAGAGAGAAAAACATTTCTCTGATCCCTCTAATAGTCTATCTTTTCCTTGGCATTCTATAGCACTATCATTGGGAACATGCTTTCTCCAGACCATGTTGACCCACGCCCAACCTCCACCTTTTTAATAACAATAAGAGGTGGGAATGTTGGGAGCCTGTAGTCTCCTGACTCCGCCTCTGACGATGGGCGGGTCGCCCATGGCCATGTCATCAGGCTTTACCTGGCTGTTCAAGCCTTTACCTGGCTGCGCAGGGGACCCAGTTACGCATGCGCAAGCCCCTCTTTTAAAGCAAGCGCGCCAAGTGTGCCTCTCTCTTGTTCTTGCTCTCGCTCTCTCTGGGGCCCCTTCTCTCTCTCTCTCTCTCTCTCTCTCTCTCTCTCTCTCTCTCTCTCTCTCTCTCTCTCTCTCTCTCTCTCCTCTTTCGGTTGGCCACCAGCTACCCCCTTTCTCTCCCCTCTCTCAATAAACTCCGCGTGGGCCCTGAGTCTCGTGTTTGTGTTTTTTAGGCAATAGCTGCAGCAAAAGAACAACAACTATGACTTGTGGCCCCAGATCCAGACCAAAAACAGTTGGTAACATGCTTGCTGACCAAGTGTGGGGATCTAAGTTTGGATTCCCAGTATTCATGTAAAAGGCAGGCACCTGGTCTGGGCTTCGAGATGCTTGGTTATGCTGCATCTAAGCTAAGGTTCTCAGGCCTGGGCAGCAAGCACTTTAGAAACTGAACCATCTCCCCAGCCCTGAGACCCCAGCCATGTGTGAAAATTCTAGTTGCTTCATATTCTTTTACCTAGTATGATTAATTAAAAAAAAAAAAGAGCTGTTCTAGTGAGTATGTACTGTTTTTTTTTTTTTTGTATTGTAGAATAAATTTACATTAAAATTTTGTTAGTTCTTTGAGATACCATTTCATAGCCATATCCAGATGTGGTGGTTCATGCCTAAAGCCCAAGCTGTTGAGGAAGCAGAGGCAGGAGGAGCATGAATTTCAGGCCAGATTGCACAGCACAGTGAAACTCTCTCTCTCTCTCTCCCTCTCCTCTCTCTCTCTCTCTCTCTTTCTTTTCCCTCTTCCACTCCCTCCCTCTCTCCCTACAACACACACACATACACACACACACACACACACACACTCACATGAATTAAAGACAAGACACACAAAAAAACATTCACAGTACAGATGATGTGTGACAAGAGACTGATACCCAGAATGTTAAGGGACGTTTCTGTTCCCGTGACACAGTAAGAATACTAACTTTTAAAATATATATTAATTAACTTTTTTATTTTTATTTTACATATCGATCCCAGTTCCCTCTTTCTCCCTCCCTTCCTCTTTCCCTCTCTCCCACACTCTCATGCCCCCCAACACCCTCCCCTCCCAATCCCCCCACACCACATGTAGGGTGATACCCTCCAGGAGGGGTCATCTATGTCTGTCAAGTCATTTGGGGTAGGGACTAGGACTTCTCTCCTGTCTCTATGTTAAGGGAGTTTCCCTTCATGGGAGATGTGCCCCCAAAGTCCTTTTGTGCACCAGGAATACATCCTAGTTTCACTGTCTGAGGTCCCTTAGACTGCTCAGTCCTTCTAGCTGAGACCCATGTTCAAGGGGGTCTGAGTCAGTCCCATGCTGGATTCCCAGCTATCAGTCTAGGGGCCCATTAACTCCTTCTTGTTCAGGTCAGCTGTCTCTATGTGTTTCTGCAGCCTGGTCTTGTCCTCTCTCTATGCATCTGGATTCCAGTTCGGCTCAGTATTTAGTTGTAAGTGTTTGTTTCTGTTTCCATCAGCTACTAGATGAGGGCTCTATGATGGTGGATAAGTTAGTCGTCGATCTCACTATCAGGGAAGGGCATTTCCACTGTTGCTCAAATTGTTAGTTGGGATCAGTCTTGTAGGTCTCTGGACATTTCTCTAGGTTCAGTTTTCTCTTCAAACCTATAATGGCTCCCTCTTTTAAACTCTCTCTCTCTCTCTCTCTCTCTCTCTCTCTCTCTCTCTCTCTCTCTGCTCTCTCTCATCTCTCTCTCTCTCTCTCTCTGCTCTCTCTCTCTCTCTCTCTCTCTCTCTCTCTCTCTCTCTCTCTCTCTCTTTCTCTCTCTCTCATCTATTCCTCCCCTTACTCAAACTTCCTAGTCCCACATGCTTTCCTCTCCTCCCTTCTCTTTCTCCTAGCTCCCTCTCCACTCACTGCCCCTGCCCCCCCAATCCCCATGTGCTCAGGAGCTCTCGTTCCTTTCCCCTTCTGTGAGGGACCTTGTATGAATCTCTTAGGTTCCTCCTTGTATCCTAGTTTCTCTGGCGGTGTGAATTATAGGCTGGTGATCCTTTGCTCTATGTCTAAAATCCATATATGAGCAAGTACATACCACATTCCTCTTTTTGTGACTGGGTTACTTCATTCAGGATGGTTTCGTCAAGTTCCATCCACTTGCCTGCAAATTTCAGGATTCCATTGTTTTTATCCACAGAGTAGTATTCCATTATGTCAATGTGCCACATCTTCTTTATCCATTGTTCAGTTGAGGGGCATCTAGGTTGCTTCCAGGTTCTTGCTATTATAAATGCTGCTATAAACATAGTTGAGCACATGTCTTTGTTTCATGGATGTGGCATTGGGAATATGCCTAAGAGGGGGATTGCCGAGTCCTGTGGTTGACTGATTCTCGTTTTCCTGAGGAACTGCCATACTGATCTCCCAAATGGCTGTACAAGTTTGCACTCCCAAGAAGTGGAGGAGTGTTCTCCTTTCTCCACATCCTCTCCAGCATAAGTTGCCATTGGTGTTTTTAATTTTAGCCATTCTGACAGGCGTAAGATGGTATCTCAAAGTTGTTTTGATTTGCATTTCCCTGATAGCTAAGGATGTTGAGCACTTTCTTAAGTGTCTTTCAACCTTTTTTATTTCCTCTATTGAGAGTTGTCTATTCAGTTCTATACCCCATTTTTTTTTAATAGTGTTATTTGGTGTTTTGTTGACTAGTTTCTTGAGTTCTTTGTATATTTTGGAGATTGGCCCTCTGTCAGATGTAGGACTGAAGATTTTTTCCCAGTCTGTGGGCTGCTGTTTGGTCTTGTCAACTGTGTCCTTTGCCTCACAGAAGCTTCTAAATTTGAGGAGGTCCTATTTATTAATTGTCGATCTCAGTGTCTGTGCTACTGGAGTTATGTTCAGGAAGTGGTCTCCTGAACCAATTTGTTCAAGGGTACCTCCCACTTTCTCTTCTAAAAGGTTCAGTGTGGCTGAATTTATGTTGAGGTCTTTGATCCATTTGGACTTGAATTTTGTGGGTGGCAATACACATGGGTCTATCTGCAGTCTTCTACACACCATCATCCAGTTGTGCCAGCACCATTTGTTGAAGATGCTTTCCTCCTCCCATTGTATACTTTTAGCTGTTTTGTCAAAAATCAGGTGTTCATAGGTGTGTGGGTTAATATCAGGATTTTCAATTCCATTGGTCTACTTGTCTATTTTTGTGCCAATACCAGGCTGTTTTCAAGATTATAACTCTGTAGTAGAGCTTAAAGTTGGGGATGGTGATGTCTCCTGAAGTTCCTTTATTGTACAGGGTTGTTTCAGCTATCCTGGGTCTTTTGTTTTTCCATATAAAGTTGATTATTATCCTTTCAAGGCCAGTGAAGAATTGTGCTAAAATTTTAATGGGGATTGCATTGAATCTGTGGATTGCTTTTGTCAAGATTGCCATTTTTACTATGTTTATCCTTCCTGTCTAAGAGCATGGGAGATCTTTCCATTTTCTGGTATCTTCTTTAATTTCTTTCTTTAAAGACACAACATTTTTATTATATAGGTCTTTCACTTGTTTGGTAAGCATTACCCCAAGATACTTTATGTTGTTTGTGGCAATTGTAAAGGGTGATGTTCCTTTGATTTCTTTCTCAGCCTCATTGTCCTCTGAATAAAGTAGGGTTACTCATTTTTTTTTTTTGAGTTTATCTTGTATCCTGCTAGTTTGCTGAAGGTGTTCCCTGGTAGAGTTTTTTGGGTCACTTATGTAAACTATCATATCATCTGCAAATAGAGAAAGTTTGACTTCTTTCTTTCCAATTTGGATTCCCTTAATCTCCTTTTGTTGTCTTATTGCTTTAGCTAGAACTTCAAGTACAATATTGAAGAGATATGGAGAGAAAGGGCAGCCTTGTCTTGTTCCTGATTTTAGAGGAATCGCCTTAAGCTTCTCTCCATTCTGTTTGATGTTGGCTGTTGGTTTATTGTATATTGCTTTTATTATGTGTAGGTATGTTCCTGTTATCCCTGATCTCGCCAAGACCTTTATCATGAAAGGGTGTTGAATTTTGTCGAAGGCCTTTTCAGCATCTAGGGAGATGATCATGTGGTTTTTCTTTTTCAGTTTGTTTATATGGTGGACCACATTGATAGATTTTCCTATGATAAACCATCCCTGCAACCAAGGGATGAAGCATACTTGGTCATGGTGGATGATTTCTCTGATGTAATCTTGGATTCGGGTTGCCAATATTTTATTGAGTATTTTTGCATCAATATTCATGAGGGATATTGGTCTATAGTTTTCTTTTGTGTGGCTTGGGTACCAAGTGATTGTGGCCTCATTAAAAAAAAAGTTTGGTAATGAACCTTTTTTTTCTATTGTGTGGAACAATTTGAGGAGTATTGGTATTAGCTCTATCTTGAATTTCTGGTAGAATTCTGCACTGAAGCCATCTGGCCCTGGTTTCTTTTTAGTTGGAAGGCTTTTGATGACTGTTTCTATTTCGTTAGGGGTTGTAGGTCTATTTAAGTTGTTTGTCTGTTCTTGATTTAATTTTGGTAAGTGATAGTTATCCAGAAATTTGTCCATTTCCTTTGAATTTTCTAATTTTGTGGAGTACAGGTTTTCAAAGTATGGCCTGAAGATTCTGTGGATTTCCTCAGTGTCCGTTGTTATGTCCCCCTTTTAGTTTCTGATTTTGTTAATTTGCATGTTCTCTCTCTGCTTTTTGGGTAGTTTGGATAAAGGTTTGTCTATCTTGTTGATTTTCTTGAAAAACCAACTCTATGTTGCATTGATTTTTGGTATTGTTTTCCTGGTTTCTACTTTATTGATTTCAGCCCTCAAATTGATTATTTCCTGGTGTCTACTTCTCTGGGGTGAGTTTGCTTCTTTTTGTTCTAAGGCTTTCAGTTGTGCTGTTAATTCTCTAATGTGATTATCCTTCGTTTGCTTCATATGGGCAGTTAGTGCAATGAACTTCCCTTGTAGCACTGCTTTCAAGATGTCCCATAAGTTTGGGTATGTTGTGTCCTCATTCTCATTGAATTTTAGGAAGTCTTTAATTTCTTTATTTATTTCTTCTTTGACCCAGATATGGTGCAATTGCACATTGTTCAGTTTTCATGAGTTTGTAGGGTCTCTGCGATTTGTGTTGTTGTTGAATTCCAACTTTAAAACATGGTGGTCTGATAAGATACAGGGGACTTTTCCAATTTTTTTTGTTATCTGTTGAGGTTTGTTATGCTGCCTAGTATGTGGTTGATTTTAGAGATGGTTCCATGTGGATCAGAGAAGAAGGTATATTATTTTGTGTTTAGATGGAATGTTCTATAGATGTTTGTAAACCCAATTGAGACTTATCTTCTGTTAGTTCTTTTGTTTCTTTGTTAAGTTTCTGACTGGAGATCCTGTCTAGCAATGAGAGTGGGATGTTGAAGTCTCTCACTATAAGTGTGTGAGGTTTTATGTGAGCTTTGAATTTTAGTAGTGTTTCTTTTATGAATGTGGGTGCCTTTGTACTTGCGGCATAGCTGTTCAGAATTGAGACTTTGTGCTGATGGTTTTCTCCTTTGATGAATATGAAATGACCGTCTTCATCTCTTTTGATTGATTTTGGTTTGAAGTCTAACTTGTTAGATATTAGGATAGCTACACCTGTTTGCTTCTTGAGTCCATTTGATTGGAAGATATTTTCCCAGCCCTTCACTCTGAGGTAATGTCTGTCTTTGAAGCGTAGATGTGTTTCTTGTATGCAGCAGAAGGACAGATTCTGTATTCATACCCATTCTGTTAGCCTATGTCTTTTTATAGGCGAGTTAAGACCATTAATTTTGAGGGAAAGTGAGGACTATTGATTGTTAATGCTTGTTTGTTTTAGATTTGTTGTTGGCGGTGGTATTGTGAATATATTTGCCCTGCTTTACCCTTGCGTTCTGGTGAAGTGGGATTATCTATTGCCTATGTCTTTGTGAGCATAGTTAACTTCCTTGGGTTGGAGTTTTCCTTCCAGAACTTTCTGGAGGGCTGGATTTGTAGATACATATTGTGAAAATCTGGCTTTGTCATTAAATATCTTGTTTTCTCTGTCTATAGTGATTGAAAGTTTTACTGGGTATAGTAGCCTGGGCTGGCATCTGTGGACTCTTAGTACTTGTAGAACGTCTATCCAGGACCTTCTGGCCTTGAGAATTTCCATGGAGAAGTCAGATGTAATTTTGATAGGTCTGCCTTTATATGTTACCTGTCCTTTTTCCTTCGCTGCTCTTAATATTCCTTCTTTATTCTGTATGTTAGGTGTTTTGATTATTATGTGTCAAGGGGTCTTTTTTCTTTGGTCCAGTCTATTTGGTGTTCTGTATGCTTCTTGTACTTTCATAGGCATGTCCTTCTTCAGATTGGGAAACTTTTCTTTAATGAATTTATTGGATATGTTTTCTGCACCTTTGAGCTGGGCTTCTTTGCCTTCGTCTATGCCTATTGTTCTTAGGTTTGGCCTTTTCACTGTGTCCCACATTTCCTGGATGTTTTGTGTTGAGGATTTGTTGGATTTACGATTTTCTTTGGTTGATGAATCTATTTCTTCTAGTTTATCTTCAGTGCCTGAGATTCTCTCTTCCATCTCTTGAATACTGTTGGTTATGCTTGCGTCTGTAGTTCCTGGAGGTTTGCCCAGTTTTTGTATTTCCAGCATTCCTTCAGTTTGTGTTTTCTTTATTTTCTCTATTTCAGTCTTCAAGTCTTAAACCATTTCCTTCACCTGTTTAATTGTTCTTTCTTGGCTTTCCACACTTTCTTTAAGAGATTTGTTCATTTCTTCCAATTTTTTGTTTGTTTTTTTCTTCCATTTCTTTAAGGGATTTTCTCACATCCTCTTTGAGAGCCTCTATCATTTTTATGAAGATATTTTTTAAGTCGTTCTCTTCTGCTTCATCTGCTTTGGGGTGTTCAGGTCTAGTTGGTGTAGAACTCCTAGATTCTGATGGTGTTGAGCTCCTAGATTCTGATGGTGTTATGCTTGTCTTTCTATTGTTAGGTGTTTTCTTGTATTGCTGTCTTCCCATCACTTCTTCCAGTAGGTACAGGTGGGGTCTCCTCTCTCTCTCTCTCTCTCTCTCTCTCTCTCTCTCTCTCTCTCTCTCTCTCTCTCTCTCTGGTACTCCTCCCCCCCATGGGCTTAGGTGGGTCAGAAGTTCGATGTCTGTAGCTCTATGAGGTCTCTCCTCAGGCAGGGATCTGGCGATGGGGGGGGGGGGTCAAAGATCAGGCTCCAGCAGAGTCCTGGAGATGGGTGTCAAAGATCCAGCAGGTAGGGACTCAGGATGCTCTGGAGGGGATAGGCAGATCTCTGTGAGGGGCCAGGAACTCCAGCAGAGAACTGGCGGTGGGTGTC
Source organism: Cricetiscus sungorus (assembly GCA_030556225.1). Lineage (NCBI taxonomy): Eukaryota > Metazoa > Chordata > Mammalia > Rodentia > Cricetidae > Cricetiscus > Cricetiscus sungorus. The sequence continues at coordinate 35,618,872 of JANBXA010000730.1, forward strand.
AGAGATCAGACAGGCAGAGATTCGAGATTTCGGGTGGTCATGCGTGGGTAGTCAGGTCTAGTGTGCTCAGAACAGCTCCAGGAATTTCCCCAAAGGTCGCAGGATTGTTGGATCTGCCCTCTGTCCCAGTGCTCAACCAGAGTGGTGGGACAGTGGGCAGGGTAGGGTATAGGGTAGGGGGAGGGCAGGCTCTTCGTGGGGGTGGGTGGGTGTGTATCAGGGCACCAGGAGCGCTCTTGCTGGGGATAGTACACAGGGTGGAGTGAGATTCACGGCCAATCCAGAGAGTCCCAGGGAAGGGTGTGTGTGTGTGTGGGATTCAACCCGAATTGGTCCCAGACTCACTTCTGTCAGAGGCCCAGCAATGGGAGTCAAAGATCCGATAGGCAGGGACTCAGGATGACCCCAGGCAGATAGGCAGATCTAGCCAGGGCCTAAGACTAATTAATAACTTTAAGAAATAATTGCAGTGTATTTGACCAGTTACCACACACACACACACACACACACACACACACACACACACACACACACGAGGTACAAGTTTCAAATGTCTCAAATAAAAGATATTTAGCGTAGACGACGGTTAGTCTTTTTAACTAGATGGATTGAAAGACACCTAGATGAGTAAGAGCATCTCTCTAGCTGTGTGCTTGTGCCCAGGTAATTCCCATCGACGACTGGGTCGTAAGAATGACAATTGATGTGGTTAAATTTTGAAGAGACTGGGAGGTGAAACTGTTGAATGTGGGGTCTAGTTGGAGAAGCGTGTCTCTGAAGGCCTGTGAAGGGTGTATCTTGCCATTGGTTCCTTCTTGTTACTTCCCTTTGCCTCCTGAATACCAAGAGGTAGGCTTTGCTGCACCACAGCCTTCTGTCATGATGTGCTAGCTCATCACAAGTCCAGGAACAGCAAAAGCAGCTAATGTGCATCGAAACCTTCAAGACCACCAGCCAAACTAAATACTTCTTCCTTTAAATTATTTCACTCAGCCATTTGTTACAGAAGCAAAAATGCTAACACAGCATTGCTAACCATTAAACAATGGGGATTGATTACATTCACCACACTGGGCTTTGTAATGGTGTGTTTTTTTTTTTTTTTTTTTTTTTTTTTGAAAAACAGCAGTTTTTTTTTTATTATTAATGAGGGCCAATTTAAAATATTTTTCTGTTATGGTCTTCATTTTTGTATCATATGAAATGTTTACTGTGCTGGCCAGTTTTATGTCAACTTGACATGAACTAAAGTCATCTGAGAGGAGGAAACCTCAATTAAGAAAATACCTCCATAAGATCAGGTTGTAAGCAAATCTGTAAGGCATTTTCTTAATTAGTTATTGATGGGGGAAGGCCATTGTGGTGGGGCCAACCTGGGCTGGTGGTCCTGGGTTCTATACGAAAGTAGGCTGAACAAGCCATGAGGAGCAAGCCAGTAAGCAGCTCCCCTCCATGGCCTCTGCATCAGCTCCTGACTCTGGGATCCTGCTCTGTTTGAGTTCCTATCCTGACTTCCTTCAGAGATGAACAGCAAGCAGATGTGTAAGCCAAATAAACACTTTTCTCCCTAACTTGCTTTTGGTCATAGTGTTTCATTGCAGCAATAGAAAACTCTAAGACACATGTCAAGTTGAGGTAGGATTGAGCTCCTCCTCTTGTACTAAGGCTGGGCAAGGCAATCCAGCTTGATTTTTGGTTACGGTATTTTATTACAGCAATAGAAACTCTGACTAAGACATTTACAGTTACATGCATGTATGTACACACACACACACACATTAGGGGTATGATGTGAGGAATAGCTGAGACTCATTTTTTTTCTCTGTAGATAGAAAACTCTAACCAATATCTGATAAAATAATTACTCTTCTTATTAGATTCTCATGGCTTGGTCATATGCATGTAGGTGTGTTTCTGACCACTCGGTCCAATCCTATTAGCCCATGTATCACACTCACTGTAGCTTCAGAGAAAGTGTTAAATCAGGCATCATAAGCTCTCCCGTTTTAGTCTTTTTCAAAATTGTTTCATTCAGTTTCTTGAAAATCCGTATAAAATTTAAAACCAGCTTGGCAATTTTATACGAAAACCCACTGAATCAGCAGATAAATCTGGGGAGAAATGGTAGTAATATTGAGTATTCCAATCAATGAACATAGTATGTTTCTTTAGCTTCTTCGGGGTACTTTACTTTGCCCAGTAATGTTTTAGGGATTTCAGTGAAGAGGTTCTGTCATGATTTTGATGCTATTATTAATATTATTTACAAATGGCCATTTTGACATTGACTCTTCTTTCTTTCTTTCTACTCCCTTTTAGTGTCACTGATTTTTACTTTTTGGCTTTTAAGTACTTATTTGTCTACACAATTTGGGTTTAACCTGTTTCGAGGTAGAAGCTTAGCTACATTATTTTGGAACTTTCTGAGTTTTCAAAACTATCAATCTCTCAATCAGTGCTTTAGATGAACATTGCATATTTCACTGTATATGTCCTCCCAATCATTAAATAGAAGGTAGTTAACATTTTTTGGGTGTGATTTTTTTATTTGAATGAATACTGGACTTTTGAAAGTGTTTTGTTTTAGCACACATTTGTTAGATGTGTGTATGCTCTTGACTTTTACCTTCATCCTGTTGTTACCAGAGCACTCAAATGCTTCTGAGTGGTGTGGGGCAATACATACATACATACATACATACATATATATACATACATATATATATATATTACACACACACACACACACACACACACACACACACACACACACACTTACATATCAGTCCAAGTTAGTGATGTTAGTTTTACGACTGCTGAATACTTGGTTTGCTTGTTCTGTCAATAACTAGGAGAGAAGTGTTGAACACTCCAGCTTTAATTATGAATTTATCTATTTTTTCTTTCCCTTATATACACTTTTGCTTCTAGTATATTAAAATTAAGTTGTTGGTGAAACACAAATTGAAGATGACGTCTTTCATCATTATGAAATATGCCTATTTATCTTTGGAAATGTTTCTTGTTCTGATATGACCATAAGCATCCCAGGTATGCTTTGACTTGTGTTTGCCTTATATTCATTTTTAGATCTTAGTTTTGACTGATTTGTGATTTGATCCATTGTAGGTAGCATTTACTCTTAGGTTCAGCTATTTTGACTTGTCTGACCATCTCTGCCTTTTAATTAGTCCACTGTAGAAAATTTGAACTTAATATAATTATTGATAGAGTTGGTTTCAAATCTGCCATCTTCCTGTTTGTTTTCTATTCAGAGTTGTATCCATCTGCTCTCTGTTCACATTTTTTAAAACCCTGTTCAGGTTGGGTATTTTATAAAACAGTTTGACTCTTTCTAACTGAAATTCTGTTTGAAAAAAAAATACTTCTTTGATGGGTGCTGAGAGCTACACTTATCTGTAGGTATAGAGATAAGTATTTAGAATGTAGCTAGGAATTTGCTTGTTTAGGAAAGTGGCCATAGTAGGTTCTCCTCTAGGATCCATGACCTCACTCACCAATGGTGATTGGATAGGTTTATAGTACCAGGCATGATTTACCCTCTATTGAATGGATTTTCAGTTCAGTTAGACAGCTTTTGGAGCTTCCAAGATATAGGTGCCACTAATGCACCTGTAGGGCTATCTTGCTCTGTTGGTCATTGTTGTGGCTCATAGGTGCCACCAGTGGGTAGAACTATTGTTGCCTTTCTCCCTTGGCAGCTGCATGTCACTTGCTTTTTGTAGTTTCAGTTATCATGGTACAAAGCATTGCATGGAAAATTTAAGAAGTAATTTATCCCATTTAAATAATTTTCATTCTATTATTGTAATTTTTCTGTCTTGTTATTTCTTCATGTCTCTAATTAAAAGATCAGACAGTACCATTGGCATGTATGTATAGAAAAAGACACAGAATGCATGGGGTTCACCATTCTCCATGGTTTGCAGAAATCATGGGGTGTGTGTCATGGACTAAATCCTTCATAGGTGAGATGGAATTACTTAGCTTATAACATTTTTGATTTATTATTTTTCAGTCTTCAATTTCCACATTATTGCTATCATTTCTAGGCCTGTGTCCTTTGACTGATTCTCTTTTGTGGTTTTGGATCATTCATCTCCAACTCTTCACATACTTAAGAATTAATTTTTCTTAAAAGCTAAACATTTTGAATTTACTTTGCTGTTTGATTTTGTTCTCTCCCTTCAAAGTGTGTTAAGCATATTTGATGAGCAGTTACATTCCTTGGAGTTCAGTTTTGTCGTACAGACTTTCTCAGGATAAACCTGGAGTATATTTTATTCTAGGCCTTACTTGCCACGATGCTAAACTGTGACACTTCTGACCTCTAAGAGGTGTTTTGTGAACTTTGAGTGATGACCGATTTGATGGATGGGAACTCAAATAATTTCCAGATGTGTTTTCTCTGAGAATTTCTTGGCTGATACAATTCTGCTGGTTGCTCTTTCCAAGCACCAGGGAACTTTACCCTGTATAGGTACATAGTGTTCATGAAAAGATTTGAGAGGATCCCATGAATATTTCTGGGGCCTTTTATTCATTCAGTACCTGCATTCTCAGCATTCTACCCTCAATGTCTTAGCTGCCATCCTGTTGTCAAACCCCAATCTCTGTCTCCTTAACTTCACACATTACTGGGGTTCACGTTGAAGATTCCTTATGCTACAATTTAGAAACTGCCTCCAGGCAGATAGTGAGAGTAAACATGGAATTTACCCTCATCTATTTTTACCTAGAGATCATAATCCTGTCCTATTTGCAACCCAGTTTCTGAAATTTTTTTTAATACTTCTTTTAATTTAAATTTTGTTTATGTGGGAAGTGACTCCTGTATCAGCTGCTTGTTCCTAGGTAGAAGCTGCTAGTTTAGAAGAATGTTCACTAGCATGTGTGTTTGAGCTTAAATGATCAGATGCATGCAGTTAATAAGGATCAAACACATTGTCTTAGTTTGTTTGAGATTCCATAGCGAACTCCCACAGACTGGGTGCTCAAACAGCAGAGATTTATTTTCTCACAATTCTAGAGGCTGGAAGTGTGAGATTTGGGAAAGGGCATGTCTGGGTTCTGGTGACAGCTTGCTTCCTGGATTGTGGAGGTCCATGTTTTTATTATATCTTTGTGGCGGTGGGGTGGGCTAGAGGAGAAAGCATGTTGTTCTCTGACCTCTTTGTTTAGGAGCAATTATGCCCATCACGATATCCCTATCCTCATGACCTCGTGTAAATCAGGTTACTGTGCAAATATCACATCTCCAAGTGTCACCACAAAGGGGACTAGGTCTTCAGTACAAACAATTGAGGGGTAAAGTTAAATCAGAAACACCTTTCATCATTCATCGATGTTTTTAAACTGATATGTAACCATCCCTGTAGGATGTGTTTTAGTATCAAAATGATGAAAGTTTCACTGTTCCTTGTTGTCACTCCTCAATCTGAGAATTCAACAGGAAGCCCTTACACATGGGTCTCTGAACAAGAAGTTGATGTGATGAAGTGATAGTTGAGGTCAGGCCTTCTTAAACCTTTTCCACTTCCTGAGACCTCCCTCTTCCTGAGAAAGTTTTGTACAATCCTAGGCATGTAAAATATAGATACCAGTCAAACATTTACTAATAATAAATCATAAAGACATTTACTTTATGAATGAGGAAATGGTAAAGTGTTTGATTTGAAGGCATGAGAACCTGAGATTAATGGCCAGGCATGGAGGCATGTGCTTGTAATCCTAGTACTGGGGAGGTGGAGACCGGTGGTCACTGGGCCAGCTAAGTCTAATTAGTGAGTTCTAGGCCAATAAGATACCCTGTCTAAGAAATAAGGTGGACAGAGGCTGGGAAGATGGTTTAGCAGTTAAGAGCGCTGGTTGCTCTTCCAAGGACCTAGGTTTGATTCATAGCACCCATATGGCAGCTGATTGTCTGTAACTCCAGTTCCAGGGAATCTGATATTATCTTCTGGCCTCTGCAAGAATTAGACATGCACATAGTACACAGACATACATTCAGGCAAACAGACTCATTACACATTAAAGAGAAAAAAATGTGGACAGTATATATGATATAACATCTGAGACTGACCTCTGGCTTCCACACACATGTACACACACATGCAGGTACATCCACCCCCACCCCGATTTGCATCTGTATATGTGAAAACACACAATTTATTTTGTTTTTAAAATTAAAATGTAGAACAGGTGTTTTGCTTACATGTATGTGTGTGCCTAGTGCCTGCAGAAGCCAGAGGAGGACATTGGCTCCCTTAGAACTAGAATTAAAGATGTTGTGAGCCACCATGTGGATACTGAGAACCAAGCCCATATCCTCTAGAAGAGCAGCAAGCACTCTTTAACTGCTGAGATAGTTTCTAGTTCCAGAAATTTATTTTAAAATAATTCTTTGGGCTGTCAGTATGGCTCATCTGTTGAAAATGTTTGTTGCTGGGCCTGACATCTTCAGTTTGATCTCTGAGAGGGAGTTAAATCCTACAGCTTGTCCTCTGATCTTCACACACATGGCATGGTATGACCCTTGACAAATCTCCAACAATGTTTAATTATTTGGTATACATAAATTTGACTTCTCAGTAAAGATAAATTTACTTCTCAGTAAAGATATGGATTATTTATTTTGCATAAAGAATTAAATTGTGGTTGAATATTTGATATTGTAGGACACTCATCAATATTTTTCAGAGTTGACTGGTATTTAACTTCATAGTCATTAATACTTAGAGTGCAGCTTTGCACAAATCTATACTGCAGAAGTATGTTTGGGGCGAAACAGGCAAATAGATGGAACTAGAAGAAACCATCCTGAGTGAGGTAACCCAGTCACAAAAAGACAAACATGGTATGTACTCACTCATATATGGATTTTAGACATAGAGCAAAGGATTACCAGCCTACAATCTACACCACCAGAAAAGCTAGGAAACAAGGAGGAACCTAAGAGAGATATACATGGTCCCCCTGAGAAGGGGAAATGGACAAGATCTTTTAAGCAAATTGGGTACATGGGTGGGGAGGGGAGAGTGAGTTAGGAGAAAGAGAAAGGGAGAAGAAGAGGGGAGAGGAGGGCATGAGGGATCAGGAAGATTGAGTCAGGGAAAGAATAGAGGAGAGCAAGAAAGGAGATACCATAATAGAGGGAGCCATTATAGGTTTAAAGAAAAATCTGGCACTAAGGGAAATGTCCAGAGATCTACAAGGATGATCCCAACTAACAATCTAAGCAATAGTGGAGAGGCTATCTTAAATGCCCTTCCCTGATAATGAGATTGATGAATAATCTTAAATGCCATCCTAGAGCCTTCATATAGTAGCTGATGAAGCAGAAACAGACACCCACAGCTAAACAGTAGCCGAACTCCTGGAATCCAATTGCAGAGAGGGAGGAGTGATGAGCAGAGGGGTCAAGACCAGGCTGGAGAAACCAACAGAGACGGCTGAGCTGAACAAGGGGAGCTCATGGACCCCAGACTGATAGCTGGAAAACCAGCATAGGACTTACCAAAAACCTCCTGCATGTGGATGTTAGTTAGGAGGCCTGGGCAGTCTATGGGGCCTTTGGTAGAGGATCGGTATTTATCCCTGGTATACAAATAGACTTTGGGAGCCCATCCCACATAGAGGGTTACTCTCTCAGCCTAGACACATGGGAGAGGGCCTGGGCCCTGCTCCAGATGATATGACAGACTTTGAAGATTCCCCGTGGAAGGCCTCACCCTCCCTGGGGAGCAGAAAGGGGATGGGATGAGGAGTGGTGGAGTTACAGGGGAGGAGGGGAGTGAGGAAACTGGGATTGCATATAAAACAAGCTTGTTTCAAATATAAATAATAATAATAAAAGAAGTATGTTTGGGGCAATTTCAGAAAATTTTAGAGAAAATTCTGTCCAAATCACAAATCAAAATTCATTTGGCAGTTATTTATGAAGCTCTAGTCAACAACTCAAACAGCAGCTTTTAAAAATCCAACATGTTAACACAATCAAATCCAAAGATATTTACATGGTGAAGAATGGTAGGAACATACTAAAGGTCTCCTTTCCTTGTAATTAAGCCATTCTGTCCCTATAAGAGCAGAACACTGTGTGTGTGTGTGTGTGTGTGTGTGCAGTGAAAACACTGCAGCTAATAACAGAATCATCTCATCAGGCAACTGTTGGCATTGCATGGCATGACTGCATGTGCAAGTGCATGCTGTGTGCTTAGAACAGGGGTTGCAGTAAAGTGCCATGATGCAGCGCAGGCAATCACTGCCAGAGCACTTTGCATTGTTTATGTGTTTGGTTTTGAATGTCATGTGTGATTATTGTATGTTCAGAACTTTTCACTGCTGCCAGGTTTCTTTTGATACTCCTATTCAGTTATGTGACCCCCACGTGGGGTCATGGCCCATAGTTTACGACGCTGTCATTTAGGCGCTTGTACTAGGGAAGACTGAGTATGGGTGTGGGTGTTATTTAATGATTGTTGAGGTAGCTAGTAAGTGGGTTCTCTCAGGGTTGAGGGTCAGGATGTTGTAAGTTAGTTGCTTAGGTTGTTGTGCCAACTCTTACCATTGTTCTCAGTTCAGAACCTTGGACAGCTTCCCCAGTGACGAGACACGTGCTGCAATCCTTTATTCGTTCATTTATTCATCTGGCACCTATTTATTTCACTGTCACACTTGGCATTTTAAAGAAATCCAAGTAGGTGAAGACTACCTACTGATCTTGTTCTCATGGAGCTTATGACGTCTTTGGGAAAACAAGACAAAGGCAAGTTTAAAAATAAGCATAACAATTTGTTATTTTGGTAATACCTTATAGTGTGAAAGCAAATTTTCATAACTTTTATTTATTTCTTTTAGTAGAAAAACACAAGATGACCAACATACTCTTTTATAGATTGTCCAAGTGCTTTAGGGAAGACAAATGATGGCTGTGAATTGGTGTTAACAAGAGAAGACTTTTTAGAGGACATTTGGTGGAGAATTTTCTGGGAGGCATGTAGAGAAATGTGAGCTGAAGAAGAGGTAAAGATCCTGTGGCCTACAGGAATTCTCTGAACATCACCAGTCTACAGGCCGACCAAACCATAGAGGAACTTGGACTTTGGGATTGCTACTGGATGGAAGGAGGACCCGTGATAAGCCTAGGTGTAGGCATGTGGGCCTAATGCAACAAATGAGAGAAAGAGTGGGTTTTTCTGCAGTAAAGAGAGAAAGATTTTTGACCTATGTTTTTTGTTTCTTTCCTTCCTCTCCTCTACCATCTGAGCTTATTTTAAAACTTGCTTTTGACAGTAATAAGGTTTAAAAATAAGCTTTATGCTTGCATTTTATTTTTCTAGAAAGTTATAAAATTGGTTTTAAACAAGTTCATGCAATCAAATTTTAGGACTATAACCATTGAGTCAATGTGTTAAATTAGAAACAGAACACCTTTCTCTCCCAGACATAATTCTAGACACTGGGAGGGCTACAAAGCTCCACTCCCTCATTCACTCAAAATTTCATGATTAGCAGGGCATGGCCAGAGCCATCAGTGTTTTACAGACTGAGGTAAATGTCTGAATGCAGGTTACTCTTCTTTTGTACTTAATGGGGAAGTTTACTAGCGCCTGGGGATTGGGTTAGGGACACAAGAAAAAAGGAAGTAGAATGGAAATCAGGTTCCTTTGTGGACTGTTGCAGCCCATGCTCCTACATCACAGAGCACCATAGCACCATACTGACATCCTAGACCAATTTCCAGGGAGATTTCTTGGTTGAGAACAGTGTTTCTTTTTTTTGTTTGTTGAAACAGTCATTTAAATCTGTAATTGGGGCTCAAGTAGAAAGGATGGAGAGTGCATTGAGAGATGTCACTTTCTTACACAGTTTCTGGATAAATCCCAGCTATGTGAGGGAGGCATAAAAAATAAAAATCAATTACTCCATCAGCAGGTGGGAAGCACTCTCAGTAGAGTCTTTTTAGGGTATAGGAAGCACACTCTGTGCCATGTGGCCCCAACACAGAGTTGAATGCAGCCTATTAATAAAAGAGGATCTAAGTTTCTATTTATTTTGCAATGGCTGGTTGGGATCTAGAGTGTTCTATTTATTTTTAAAGATAAGAGTTTCAGGTAGTCTAATGGTAAATCTTCACTGTCAGCTTGACAGAATTTTGAATCATCTAGAAGACACACTTCTGTGAGGACATCTCTGAAAGCATCTAACTGAAAGGGAAGACCAGTTCTGAATGTGGGCTGTGCGACTTAATGGATCAGAGCACCAAACTGAATAAAAAGGGGGAAAAGATGCCAGCTCAACACCAGCATCCATCTCTTTTTGTTTCCTGACCGTGACTGCAATATGGCCAGCTTCCTCATCCTCTTGCAACCATGCTTACGCTACTGTGAACTGAATCTACAAAGATGATGAACATAAACCTTTCTTCCTTAGTTTTTTTTTTTTTTTGTAACATGTGTTTGACAACAGCAATGAAACAAAGTTACTAGTAAGGGAGATGTAAACAAACTGACATCTTAAAACATTTACATAGTAAATGCGAATGTGAACAATTTGAAGGCGTGGGACATGTGATATGTGTAATGGGTGATAGAAGCTGCTTTTGTAGGACTCAGGGCTAGAACACTCTATTGAGTGTTTCCAAGGTCTCCCACTCTCTGCTTGCCTGGGTGTGGGTCTCCGTATTTGTTCTCATCTGATGCACTAGGAAGCTTCTCTGATGGTAGCTGAGCAAGGCACTGACCTATGAATATAGCAGAATGTCATTAGGAATTATTTTATTGCTATGTACTTTTGGTCGAACAGTAGTATTTGCTTTTACTCTATGTCCCTGGGCTGTCTAGTCTCTGGTTCTTGGTCACTCAAGCAGTGTCCAGTATGGGTTCCATTTTGTGAAGTGGGCCTTAAATCAGATGTTGGTTGGTTACTCCCACAATTCAACTTTCTGTGTTCAATGAGTTGTGTAGGTGCCATCTTCTGTAATAGAACTTTACTGTCAGCTTGTGGAGAGCAGCCAATAGCCTTAGCTGTTGTTTGAGGTTTCCCATGGGACCCTTTGGCCAACAACGTCATTAAGTGTAAACATTCCTAGTACTGGAAGCTTCATTTGGTGATGAGAGAAATTCAGATGGGGCTCTGTCTCCTCTTTTATTTGGTGATTTCATTTAGACTGGGTCCATATATGAGTATGTATAGGCTTCTACTATATTAGGTTTCCATATTAACCCTCACAGGCTAATGGCCCTAACTTTTAGCTCTCTCTCTCCATATTCCCTCCCTCACCACCCCTTTCTCCCCACTCCCCATTTGATCCTCATATTTTAGTCCAAGAGGAGAAAGGAAGAACGTAAGAGCCAAGGGGATAGAAGACACCAAGGAAACAAGACCTAAACCCAGCACAACTGCTGCATGCATTTGAACTTAATGAGACTGTGACAGCATGCACAGGACCTACATGGGTCTTAGAAGTGAGAGGAGATATGGACCAGGCCCCACTCCTAACCCAAAAGCTAGCTGCAGTTTGTAACCTCTTGCAAAAGAATATGTAGTTTTCTCCAAGGGAGTTTCACTAGGGAAACAAACTACTCTTAAGGGAAGGCTCCATGCCCAGCAGTAGATGGCCAACACAAAATGAATTTAACAACATCTTTGGAGGTTCTTTGTTCCATATCGTTGTCTCAGAGCCCCTTTTAAAGACTTTACAGGTGCTTTGTGCATATATTATGGTTTCTGATTTTGTGTTTTTATGGGATTCCTATGTGTGAGAATATGTATGTCTTACTTCATTTTACTATTATTCCTTAGATGCCTGTTTGTTTTCTAAGGAGAGACAGAAGGGGTGTGGATGGCAGAGGAGAGGAAGAACTGGGAGGGGAAGCAGTAATTAATATATTGTATGAAAAAAATCTATTTTTAATAAAAGAAAAATAAAGAAAACAAAACACATTTAAGTCAAAGGTAACCATGTTTAAATTACAGTGTAACAATCCAGTTTCCATTCTTAAGCCACCATGTTTCTCTTACTTTGGCAATCTGTGGTCTTTTGTGAATTTTATTGCTTTTTTAATATGATTGTACTTCCCCTTAGGAAAAAGAAGTAAAAATTAGGAGTAACTCAAAGGAGTTTTATGAAAATGTAAGCAAAGGGGACCTTCTCAGTGATTGGTACTATGCCACACTTTGTTGATGAGGGACCCATTACAGCACAGATGTGTTGAGCATCTGAGAAAATGCTGTAGATGTGTTCTAGCATCTGGGTGACACTGGGGGCGTTTGAGGTCATCTTTCTATACTTCACAACAAACTTTACCCCACTTGAATAGCCTCTGAGGGTTAGGAGTAAAGGTAGAAGGAACCCAGGAGACTCTGCATGAGGGGGTTCAAAGGGTGATAGTCAGAAATCCTTTTCAAATGACAAGTGGGCATTTTAGCCTCTTGTGGAGGCAAGACAGAGGGAGGAAGAGAACTTTCCAAGCTGTCAAATGTCCTTTATTTGTAAACATTTGAAACAAACCACTACCAGTTTAATGAGGTCTACAAGGGTTCCATTTTTTTTTTTTTTTGAGACTGAGTTTCTCTGTACTGTCCTGGCTATCCTGGAAATCTGTAGACCAGGCTGACCTTGAACTCACAGAGATCTGTGTGCCTCTGCCTCCTGAGTCCTGGGATTAAAGGTGTGTACCACTACCACCTGGCCAACAATCCTTTTTTAATCTACTTGTTTCCCACAAGGCAGTTGGATTTTATTAGATACCTCTGCTCTACCTCTTGTGGGGCACTTTGATTCTAAGGTGTGGATGAAGTGAGTGGATGTTTGCTTTCTGTAACAGGAATGGATGGGCTGTCAACCTGGACTGCATTTGACTTTTCTGACAGTTGAAAAGAGTCTCCCTTTCTCTCAGTCCCTTGGGCTTATAGCTATATTCTTAGTCACTAGAATAGATGGGCCTTGTCTCCACAGCATGCAGGTGTTCCAGAATTTGCTGCTATGGTCTTCTTTTTCATTGCGACTGGCATTTCCTTTCACATGCAATTGTCTCATATCTCCAATAAATTGTAAAATATTGGAGGTAATGATTGGTTTATACTGTTGTGTGCCACTCGGAGCACATATCCCAGTGATTTTGTGTAATGGAGGCACTTATTCAAGTATTCATGACAGATGTCAACTTGTCAAAGTTGTTTTTTGTTTTTTTTTTTTTTTTACTCATAGGGATGGTGGCTAGTTTTTAACCTAGGAATGTTGTGGTCTTTCCTCTGAATGCCAGTCATCAAACACCAGAACTTTTCTTTTAACAAAAAATTGCTTAGAGGAACTGGAGGTATGCTCAGTAGGGAATAGCACTTGCTGTGCAAACATGAGAATCTGAGTTTGAATCATCAGAACTCACAAGAAGCTGGGCATGGCTGTGTGAGTTTGTAATGCTTGGGGCATGAGACAGGTGGGAGCTCTCTGGGCAGCCTTCCAAGCTGAGATGGTGAGCTGGTTCCATGAGAGACCCTATCTCAAGATAGTGAAGTGGAACTCAATAGAAGAAGGCACATACTATCTCTTGTTATCCCCACATGTGCGTGTACAGGAGTGTATACCTGCTTTCTCTTTTGCACACAGGCGTATATACACACACACCTTAGATATTGCTTGACAATTCTTAAAGCCGGAATACTTCAGTACTTATATGTCTCTCTTGACCTGGCATCTGGGAAGCACCCAGGTTTGTTTGATGTGTATAATAGTAGGTTTGGGGGATTCTGTTGGTGATAACATGAGCTTGTCCAAAATCAATAGGACATTCATCTTACTCTGTGGTTTATCTTGCTATGTCTCTTAGCAAAATGAATGGAATATTTTGCAATAAGTCACACATTCCTATTAAGCACCTCAGTGTCCAAAAGGAAAGGCAGGTTCATGTGTGCTTTGCAATGTGACAGTGACTTTGTAGGCACATCTCCTAGTCATTTTTCTTGCTCCCTCTAAGAAACCTTCAGGTAAAGGGCAGATAGCTTCCTACTTATTAAGAAGAGTCTTAGAGGAGCCTGCGTGGGACCAACCTAGGCCCTCTGCATGTGTGTGACAATTGTGTAGCTTGGTCTGTTTGTGGGGCTCCTATCAGTGGGGTCAGGACCCGTCCCTGGTGCATGAACTGGCTTTTGGGAAACTATGCCCCATGCTGGGTTGTCTTGACCAGCCTTGATGTAGGGGAGGAGCTTAGTCCTGTCTCAAGTTGAGGTGCCATGCATTGTTGATACCTATGGGAGGCCTGCCCCTTTTGGAACTGTGGTGGAGGAGGAGTAAATGGGGAGGGGGTAGATGGGGAGGGGAGGGAATGGGAGGCAAGGATGGAAAGTGTAGTCGGTATGTAAAATAAATGGAAAAAAATTTAATTAATAAACAACAACAAAATCCAAACAGAAGAGTTCTAGCAAGAAAAAAAAAACAAAACAAAACAATAAAAAAGCCAAATAACAATGATGTTATGTCAAATCACCCCCTCCCCCAGCTTGGTTGCGAGTTTGTACATGGGGAAATGGAAGAAATTGTTTTTCAGAGGCTGCATATGAACAAAATAATACAATCTGAAACCATGTTCTTATATTTTATAAATAACTAAACTTGGCAGGTAATGGGAGCACACCATGACTTAATTGCCTTTGGTATTAATTAAAAAGGATAAAGCAAGCTTTCAGAAAGGGATTTAGTGACTTTCTGAAGGAAAGGAGGGCTTGAACATTATCTTGTGTGTGTATTATAAATAATCACAAAAGCTGAAGATGAAGCAAGAGAAACATAGCAGGCTCATGTTACTGTCCCAATAAAGATTATTCTCCACACCAAGTGTCCAGAGCTGCCTATGGGAGAGTGGAACATGCTGAGTTCTCATAATGCTCAACCTTAGTTTTTTCTTTTCTTGATTTCACTTGTTTACACCTATTGCCAAGCTGTCTCCCCTCATGCTGTGCTGTTCAGATTATTTTTTCCCTGCTCAACGCTCGCCAACTGTAAAACATGAAACCATTGCTCTACATTTTCTTGTCACGCCTGACAATTAAGGGAGCTGGGCTGTTTGGTCCTGTGTTTGGTCTACCCTCACATCATCTACTGACTGTGGTTCCTCTTGCCTGAGAAATGTGTAGGCGTTGATGACAAAAACCTAAAAGAGCTGGGAAGAAACACTGTGTTGCTCTAAGTTCTGTCTCTTAGGAATGTGTGACAGTGTTGCCCCATATTTTTTTTTTCTTTCCAAAACAAAGAAAGTTTAAAAAGTGTCTAGTGCACTCTTCACCAGCTATGGCATTGAGGTATTATTTCTTAAGGTCATGGCTAGTGATGGGATGGACTGAGTACTCTTGTGAAGTTTTGCTTGGCTGGACCTCTCACTGTGCTTCAACTTAGCATTTGTCATAGAAGAAGGCATGGGAATAGTATAACAGACAAAAAGTTAGTGGCTGCATTTCAGGAAAAGGAGCATTGAGCTAAGTCAAAAGAGTTGACAAAGCTCTGAGAAGTCGAGCTTTGGGATATATTAACTGATTAAGAATCTCCTAGGCCTTGACATGATGTGCCCACTGGTGCAATAGCAGCACCGATGTTATGGGAGTAACCAACCACTCTCTGATTGGATTTAAAGCCTGCTCCTCAAGATGGAACTCCTGCCTGGAACCTTTAACAGGGTCAATAGCCTGTGGTTGGGTAGTTCATAGGCCCTAGGGAAAAACCTACAACCATTATTCTGAAAATTTGCATAGCAATATACAGCCTCTTAAGTGCTCCTCCTTATATCTATATGTTAGTGTGTCTCTCAACCCTCATCATAGAAGTTTCGTTTTTATGCTAGATGGTAATTAACACCCCCCCCCCCAATACACAAACTGGTCAGTGTGAAGAGAGCAAGAGACTTGAGTGCTCAACCCTAAATAGGACATCTATATTGTAGCCCCTTGTCTCCCCCCCCCCAGGACTCAGGGATAATCACAGAAGAAGAAATGGAAGGATTCTAAGAGCCAGGGAGAGTGGATGACTACAGTGAAGTGGTATTGTATAGATATGTCAGGGTAGTTGCACACATTGGTTTACAGTAGGTATGACTAAGACCTTCATATGATCAAACCAGGTGAGATCTCAGCCTGGATGAGGGAGTGTGGCAATGAGTTCTACCTCTAGCTGAGGAGCCATTCACGACTGATGGATTCTAGATGAAAGAGCGTCAGTTTTCATCAGGAATGGGGCTCCTGATAGGTTACCCATGTGCCAATAGATGGCCTTATCCTGATACACATACAGGTAGTATCAAGTGCACTCTGGGCTTAGAAAAGAAGCATACAAAGTTAGGAGGGAATAGTGGTTGGGGGTAGGGGAAGATTGATCAAAACACATTGTATGCACCATGTATGAAATTCTCAAATATCAAAAAAGAAAAAAGTTCCTAGGCTGATGCTTAGCATTTACAAGGAAAACAGAGGTATAAGCCAAGGGCACAAACAACTCTTCTTTCAGTCCATAGTCCAAAATGAGTTCTCATCAGTATTCAAGTTTGGGTGTAAAATTTTCCATGCCCTTTTGTCTTTTGCATCCCACAAGGCATATTTAATAGTCTATTAATAGAAGAGTAAGAGGGGAGCAGAAATAGGTTAGGGATGTGGGTATGGGCTGGGCTCTGGATGGGACAATAGTCTGGCATTAGACTAGATAGAGCCCACTTCCCTCCTTGATGCAGTTTTCTGAAAAGGTACAGCCTCCAATGTAGCAATCCAGAGACCCAAAGGGGCCAAGAGAACCTTCACATGAGCCCAGGAAGCCACAACCTAGTATTATTCAATTCAAGGTTGTGGGCTACAAAGACATCTGAACATCGTGAAGCGGAAGACAGCTTGTGTATCTGAGACAGTGGGTCTATCACTCATTTCTTAAGTTCCTATAAGGCAGAAGATGATTTAGGCTTCTTTCTTTGTTTTCAGGAGTTGTAGGTAGAAGTTATGGTAGATTTATGTTTCAGCAAAGATATTATAATAGCATGCTGGAAATAGAAAGAACATGCCAGAAATTGTAATAATTTATATTTTAATAGTGTTTTACAGTTCAAAAAGTACTTTTCCTACCTAATTCAATGGCACTGTGAAGTAGACAGTGCCAATGTTGTTATTATTGTCATTGCTACCATCAGTAACATTGATTAAAGTTAAATATGAAAACAGCGGCATACACAAATGAATATTTAGTCATGAAACCATTAGGTGGAAAAGTTGAACTCCACATACTTTTTCTTTAAATTTCATATGTCTTTACACCCCTCTCACACCCCACTATTATTGCTGTGTAATAAACTGCTCAGCACTGAGTAGTATAGAAAATCTTTTATTCTGTCCAAATTGTGCTTGATTGAGATGACCTCTGCTCCATGGTGTGTGGACCCTTAGAGGAAGATGACAGTCTGATGATCAGGAGATCAGGAGGTAGTGTTGTTTAGAGAATTTTGTACCCTTTTGCCTGATGGCTGATGATGAATTTCACCCGAGAACGCAACCCTTCATGAGGGGCAGGTTGGGCTTCCTCACAGTTTGGCAACTGAGTATTAGGCCTGAGGGAGCAAGGCAGAAGTGTATGACATTTTCATGACTTCACCTTGTGAATCGCGAAGATTCACATCTGCTTTATGTACCTTGCTTCAAAATGAGGAACACAGGGACTGCTGTTGAGAAGAGTGGCCAAACACATTGTAAAGAAGTCCATGGGTTGGGAGAATCTACTGTGTTCATTTTTGGAAATCACTCGTGTGTGTGTGTGTGTGTGTGTGTTTCTGAATTGACTATCAGAGATGGCAAAAACTTCCTTTTATGATTTGTAGAATTATTAATGTGACTGTGCCTTACATGCTTTATTTATTTGTACTTGAAATAAGATTTCCATTAAAAAAATACTAAAGTTAATATTTGCATCTAGTTATATGATAGACTAAATGATTCTTCATACAGGATACTTTCAAATACGAACGAGATTTAAAAAAAATTCTGTTCGCTAACTTCATGAAAGAACTGGCAGGGAGGTTGCAGAAATTCTACGAGGACAACAATGATAAGAAACACGAGTTGAGAAAGCTTACTTCCTGCTGATGGTTTCGAGGTGTGTGAGTTTGGAAGTGACATGTTCATGATACTACTTTGGCCAAAGCCATCTTAGATCACAGGTTAGTGGGGCTGAGACCCCTCACATAAAGCTACCAAGACCTTCAAAGGCTAGTTTCTTTTGTGTTGGCCTGTGTATGCATGCATGTGGAAGTGCGGATGCAGGTACACATGTATGTATGAGTACAGGCCAGAGGTTGACATCAGATACCTCCCCCCAATTGCTCCTCACCTTTTTTTTTTTGAAACAGCATCTCTCACTGTACCCGAAGGCAAGCAGTTCTGCTAGGCTGGGTGGCTAGAGGGCTCCATAGATCTTCTTATGTCCACGTTGCTGGGACTATAGACATTCATTGCCGCCATTTGGCCTGTCATATGTGTGTTGATTATCTGAACTCATATGCTTACTCATGTAGCCAGCACCTTACTGAGTCATCTACCTAATGCCAACAAAGGCTAGTGTTTTAGTGTCCTAAGCTCAAACCTATCCTGGAGAGGGAGGTGGAGTCAGACTTCCACACTTGGTTCTAAGTGGAGTGGAGAAAAAGTTACCCTGGAAATTTCTAACCCTCTGCCCACCCTCCTGCACAGACAGAGTTATCATTCACTCTTTCTAAGAAGTCATAACTCACAAGAATAGTTTAAACAATCTTGGATTGGTTGTCCCTCTAGGAGCCTGTCACAGGAAACACAAATACTCTTTGGAAGAGTCTAGACTCTTAGGGAGCCTAGATGTCACCAGAATTTCCACAGTTCCAAAGAACACATCTATATACTTATGCTTCCAACCCCATACATCATACTCACCCACCACAAACACACACACTTAATATACATCACACACACACACACACACACTTAATATACATCACACACACACACTTAATATACATCACACACACACTTAATATACATCACACACACACACTTAATATACATCACACACACACATAACACACACACACACACACACACACACACACACACACACACACATACACACCCTTCCTCAAGTACACGAAGAAGTAAGACACAACTTCCAAATCTTTTACAGTGATCATCTGATCATTCTTCTTTTGAAATCCTTCCCAGAGCATCTTGTCTGAAATATTGACCCTGGTCAACTCCAGGGCCATCTACCCATTCCACACATACCTACAATGGACTTTTTTAAGAACTGTGATCGGCTATCCGAACTCTGTGTGGCTAATTCAGGGTCTAATTTGTGGGGGCCCAGGGAGCAGCTGAACAGGTCTCAAGGTGCACAGCTTGCTCCTCATAGCGTTGCTATTACTGAGTTACTGGAAATGGTGAGCACTGAGAAGCAGTGCTCTATACTGACTCTAAGAGAAACCCAGCAGCACCAACTCTGGCTCTTGGCAATCTCAGGCCAGGGCAGGATGCTGGTTCTTGTTTTGTGAAGCTAAGTCACCCTGGTTTTCAAGGACCCAGAGGAATAATACCATATTTTTGCCTGAGTTCCTCATCATCTTTGGATGCTCTTCACGTGCCAAACCAAAATATCTCTTTGACATTTAGCAAGTTGGGAACATCAAGCCCTGCCTCTGTGGAGTCTTGAGGAGGTGTGATGGGATACACACACTGCTTGATCCCTGACTTCTGGGGATACTCAGTTTCAATTCCCTGAAAGAACAATGAGTTATAATTGTCAAAGATGAGACAGTCAGAAGTATCTGAAAAGACCTATGAAACTGGGGCACATAAACACATTTTTATTTGATAGATATATTTATAAAAAAATCACGTATTTTTTATGTCAAGGTAGAAAATAAAAATGGACAAATGATGAGCATGGGGAAGGCCAAAGAGTAGTGGTGAGTGTCGGGACAGCGCGTGAGGGGCAAACCAGTCTCATGGAGCTCTTTTTCTTGGCCAGTTTCCTGCTTCCACTGCAGGTTCAAAGGGCCTGGTTCTTCCCCCCTTCTTTCCTTATTTGTTTTTGAAAAACCGATGTCCTGAGAGCCTGTACATCTCCAAATCTTGTTTTCTATTTCTGTCAGCTTACACAAATGAGTCTCCTTGTGGCCTTAACGGTCTGAAGGCTCTGGAACGGCTTTTAGAGATGCCCTGCTCTGTTTGCACCAGACACAGATCCCAAAGGCTGTGGATGAGTTACCTGAGAGAGGGCTGTTATTGCCAATGGGGGACACACCGGGGGGGAGGCAGGCTGCCGGTGACATCCTGAAGTGGGTGGGGTAACTGTCTTATCTTGGAGACTGAGCCCTCTTTGATAAGTATAAACACTAATCTTAAAGCAAATTTTAAAAAAATTAAAAGCTTGGCTTTAAATATCAAGAGGCAGAGTCTAGGGAACTGAAGTTTTAGAAGGCAGGATGACATAATTTATTTTCCACTCAAAGGGAGATAAAAATGTGACCAGCTGGGGGAAGGAGGAGGGAAAAAGTACAGGGATATTGTTAGGGTGTAGGTGCCTGCTGTGTTTCTTTAAAGAGGTTTGTCTTCAGCATTTTCATTGTCCTGGGCAGAATTATGGTTCAGGGGATGAGGCTGGGCAGTTGATGATGTAAGTGGGTAAAAAAGAGCCCCCCTTGCACCCCTTTTCCTGGACTGAGCTGAAGGCCCAGTAGGTCCCCTGGCAGGAAGGAAAATGTCTGGGAAATCCTGGTTGGCAGGTCTGAGGGTAGCCTCACAGTACCTCACCGGATCTGTATTCTCTAGAGAGGGAAAAGCCATAAAGAGACTTCCCAGGGCTCCCATAAGGACTGCAGAAGAGGCTGGGAATGAGTGGGTAGGAAGGGGCAGTATGTGTGCACTTCCTGCAAAAAGCTGAAGCAGGGTGATGAATGGTAGAGGTCAGACAAGATGAGGCAGCTCTCAGTGGTTTCTGTTAGGAGAGAGGGTGACTCAGAGACCAAGCACATGTCCTGGAAGCCAGGACAACTGCTGTCTCTCCCCAGCACAGAAACAGAGTATCCCTGGTAGGGAGGGAACGCAGAAGACCACCCGTCTCACAGTAACTAGATCAAGTCCAAAAGAGACCAAGTAACTGTGACTGGGAAAGACTATGGTTTCTGTTACAGATGAAATGACTAGATACCAGTTAAATTCAGTTATACTAAATAAAAACATTTAAATTGGGGCTAGAGATATGGCTCAGAGGTTAAAAGTACTGGCTGCTCTTCCTGAGGACCTGGGTTCAATTCCCAGCACTCACATGGCAGCTCAGAACTGTCTGTAACTCCAGTTCCAGAGGATCAGACACCCTCACATAGACATACATGTAGGTAAAACATTAATGCACATAAAATAAATACATCTTTAAAAACATTTAAATTAAAATTTAGTTAGCATATATTACTTATACATAATAATGGGTTTCTTTATGACATTTTCATAATATGTAATGTATTTTAATGTATTCATCCCATTACCTCTCTGCCACTACCCCTACTGCCTGATTCCCTTCCTCTTTCCAGCTAATCTTCTTTGCTCTTTCATGTCTGGTTTTGTTTTTCTCTTGGTGAAACAATTGATGATTTCAATTAGGGTTATTTACAGGAACACCAGCAACTTATCAGTGGCTACATCACTGAGTGGCTACATGTCTTCCTTTCCAAGCAACCAATACCTGCCTATAGGACTTGTGAGGCCTCTCCCCTCCATGGCAGAATGTTAACAGGCCCAGTCTTGCGCAGGCAGTTCCAGCAGCAGAGAGTTCGAGTGCCATGGCCCAGGTCACACCTGGAGGACAGCATCCAACTGATCTTCACTCTGTCCTCCAGTTCATTTTTAAGTTCTTTATACCTCTTATTCTGTGATGTTCCCTGGGCCTTGGATTCGGTAACTACAGATGTCCTACGTAGGGTCAAACATCCAACAGTCACATATTCCTAGCATTTCAACCACCTGTGAGTTGCTGCAGTAGCCACTGTCCAAGTTAAAGGAAAAATGTGCATTTTTGGAGTCTATAGTTGCATAGTTTGGCTTGTCACACAGGATTGCCTAGATCAGTGGTTCTCAACCTGTGTGTCATGACCCTTTTGAGGAATTGAATGACTTTCTCATAGGGGTTGCCTAAGACCATCAGAAAACACAGGTATTTACATTATGATTCATAGCAGTAGAGAATTTACAGTTACAAAATAATAATTTTATTGTTGGGGTCACTATAATATGAGGAACTGTATTAAAGAGTCACACCAGTAGGAAGGTTGTGTGTGGGTCACTGGCCTAGATGGAGCGAAGACATCAAAATGAAGTTGGAGTAGCTGGTGGATATAGAGACTTCTAGAAGAGAAATTCTAGGCACAGAAGGGTTAATTATGATGAGTTCTTGTCTAATTTCCAGAAGCGGAGCTGGCAATGGAAAATGCATGGTATAGGGGGGTTGCAATAGAATCCCTGTCAACATCAGTTTTCCAGCACATTTGTCTGGTTTACTGGGGCCTGTGTCCAACAGCTTTTTGCAGAAGATTGCTATAAACCCGAAGGGTGTTTCATCCTCTGTGGGACATCCTGGCCCCAGGCATGAGAAGCCTGTGAGTACTGTGATAATGCTTTGGTCCTTCTGAGATGGGCATAATAACAGCAATATTTCGAATACTGCCTGTGACTAGATGCTAGACATCAATCAAGCCTCATCCTGTGCTCCTCATCCTGTCTACTGATGGACATGGGGCGCCAAGCAAAGGTACACTGAACGTGTTCTGATTCAGGCCAATCGTTTGTTCTCAGAGCACCAGGGAAGATCCAAATAAATAAATATAAACCACCAGAGAAGCCTTCACTCTAGTCATTGAGCAACCATCAGTGAAATTTAGTAGGAAAATGGTCTGTAGCTTGGTTCTAGTGTTCAAGAAAGCTTTTTAGGTGGACAGTGGGTGCCACACTACTGTCTGAGGTTCTCCCTTCCCCTGAACTGTGTTTCTTTGAAGGTACTTCTTTGTCTTTTGATTTTCTTTGCATTTCTCTCCCCAGTGCTAGGCTTGACCATCAATTTTGGATCCCTCTGTTGCGGTTTTATATTTCAGGAAAACATAGGATTATTCCTATTTAGAGGGAATGAGGGTTGCCTTTCATTCCTTTGGCAAGTTCAGAGGACAGCCTCAGATTCTGGACTCTTTGTGAGTTGTAGATGTAAACTCCATCAGTGTCTTAGTTGCTGTTTTATTGCTGTGAAGAGATGTAACCGCTAAGACAGTTCTTAGCAGAGAAAGCATTTAACTACGGGCTGTGGGCTTGCTTACAGTTTCAGAGGCTTGGTCCATGATAGCAGTCAGACATGATGCTGGAGAAACAGCTGAGAGTTGCATTGAGAGAGACAGACAGAGAGAGAGAGAGAGAGAGAGAGAGAGAGAGAGAGAGAGAGAGAGAGAGAGAGAAGACAGACACAGAAACAGAGACACAGACACAGACACAGACACAGACACAGACACAGAGAAACATAGAGAATGCCTGGCATGAGCTTTTGAAACTTCGAAGTCCACTCTCAGTGGCATACTTCCTCCAACACAGCCACACCCCCTAATCATTCTAATCCTAAAAAAAAAAAAAGAATTCTACTTCCTGTAACTAAGTATTCAAATACATACACCAATGGAGACCATATTTATTTTATTTTTATTCAAATCAGGAAGCTGTTGATCATGGAGCAGGTTGTGAGAAGCATATGAGCTGTTGATAGAGGAGAGGGATCCCTAAAGATTCAGTACATTCTAAGAAGCTAAGTTCTCAAGACTCTTAGAGGACCCATGATGAAGATGATGTTTTTTGATAGTGTGTATTGATTGTGTAAATTAATTGGTTTCATTATGGCATTTTCGTATATGCATATAATATACTGTGACATATGTGCACTGTCTCATTTTACTCTGTTCCCCCTTTCCTGGTAGACCCCTTCCTTTTACAAAGTAGTTCCTGTTTTACCTTCATACCTTAGAAATCTAGACATGAGGGGAAAATAAGCAATCTTTGTCCGAGTCTGGTTTATTTTGCTTAATAATCATTTGCTTGTAGAGGGGGTCTTGTTAGTGGCTGAATTAATTCTATTGTTTATATATACCATATTTTCTTTTCCCGTGTATGTGTGGATGGGAACCTCAGCTGATTCTATAACTTGGCTGTGGTGAACAGTGCTTCAGTGAATGTGGGCATACAGGTATCTCTAGCATATGTTGACTTTGGTTTCTTTGAATTTATACCCAAGTCTGTAAAGATAGATCACACGGTAGTTCTATTTTCATTGCTTTGAGGAACTGCTATACTGATTTCCACAGTGGCTGGATGAACATCCATTCTCACCAACAGTGTTATAAGGAACTCCAACCTCTCAGCCTCACCATAGTTTTTTGTTAGTTTTCTGGATGACAGCCATTCTGTCTGGGATGAGACGGAATCTCAGTGTAGTTTTGATTTGCATTTCCCGGATGACTAAGGATGTTGAACATTTGTTTATTAGCCATTTGTACTTCTTTTGGGAACCGTCTGTGATATGGAGAAGTTTTGATGGAGCAATTAAAAAGGCCCTTACCAACTCTGCTCTTTGGAAGGTGGTGATAACACTCATAAGGCTTTCAGACAAACTAATTACAGTTACACCACTAATAAGTACATTATGTGTAATTTTCTAAGTTACTTTCGGAAGAGTAGTCATGATCTTTTGTTTAAATCACATGCTTTATTGCCTCTCTTTGGGCAGGGATCTTTCAATTTAAAGAATAGCATTAATCATCTACCTCCATTAATGCAATATAATTAACGTCTCTCAGAGTTCTTTTCTTGTATTATTTTCCTTCATCGTCCAGCTCCTCATTGCCGTTCCTCACTCTCCAACACTGCCAGTTATGACAAAGTGCTCCATTGCCAACCTTCAGTGCTCATCTACCTATGAACAGTGCAGTTTTCTGTGTGCCACTGGGTAGGATTATGGAGAATTTTGAACGTTTATGAAAGGAAGTCTTACACATCCTTGTGTCTGTCGCATAGCTGCAGTGATGATTGACACGTGGCACTCCCTGTCTGTTATTGTTCTTTCCTTCCCCAGATTCATATTTTTAAAGCAAATTTCAAACATTAGATCGCTTAACCTATAAATGTTTCAGCATGTAATTGGAAAAGTCAGCCTTCCCTTTTAAACATAACTATATAAAACATAAACAATAATCTTTAATATCATCCAGTGTCTACACTTTGCATTTATCTTAACAATGGTCTTGTTTTCATTTATTTTTTTTTTTTTATCAGAATCCAAACTGAGCACACACATTGTAAGCAGCTAATAAGGTCCCAGGTCCAGAGGCTCCCTTTCTATTATTTGATTTGATTTGATTTGATTTTTTTGGGACTTGGATTTCTTTTTAAATCTGACTTTCAAGAAGCTTACAAGTCTGTCTGTCTGAAAGATTTCCAGTAGTGTTTGGTGGTGCTCTTCCTTGCAACATTGTTTAATGTGTGCCTTGTTGCCTCAGTGAATTGGATATTAGGTTCAGAGGTTTGATCATGGGCTTCATTTCAGAGAGACCACTCTGTTTCACAGGTGGAACTGTGCCCTCCTGTTAGAGAGGATAAATGCCGAGTTGTCTTTTTGGGATGCTATTCACGTACCACAATCATTTCTTATAACTAACTCACTGGAAGATGCAAAAGGGAGATGTCCCTCTTTCACCACTTCTATCCTTGCAGACTGATACCCCACTGAAAAGAAACTCTCATCAGCGTCCTATCATCGACTTGTATCAGAAAAGTCATCCAAATACTTGAATTCCCCTTTTGTTGCCATTTTAAAGAAAAGAATGTGTTGATTTTCTAAAGGCATCAGTAAATGTTTTCTTACTATAGTAAGCTCACAGACAGTGTCTCAATTGGTGTCTGTGTTGATGCACGGGTGTCCTCATCTTTGGTTATTAGTGGGAAGTTATTCAAGTTGGCTTGTGAGTCCATTCAACATGAGGACTAAGAACTTTTTAGAGACTGTCAAATTTGTTTCCGTAGGGCTGTGTTCTGCCTACCCACAAGCCAATGAATTTGCTAAATTGGTACTTTGGAAAAAATTTAACTGTTCCTATGTGGAAAAGCTTTGTTTTTCATAGTACCCACTTTTATTTGTGGCCTACATTTTCTGTGAAGATGCATTTCTGTGCACTTGGTTGGTGTGTTACATCTGCATTCAGCACCATATTATTGTTAAAGTGAATGATGGATCCCATAAATAGTATATGGATTTAAAAGCAAATCTTACTGCTGATTTGTCTATTTCTTTACTTGCACTTACATTTGGGACACTATACAACTTGTTTGATTCAATAAGAATTTAAAAACTCTTTCTCTCTCTGTATGTGTGTGAATGTGTGTATGTGTGTGTGTGAATGTATGTGTGTGTGTGTGAATGTGTAAGTGTGTGTGTGTGAGTGTATGTGTGTGTGAATGTATGTGTGTGTGTGAATGTGTAAGTGTGTGTGAGTGTGTGTGTGTGTGTGAATGTGTAAGTGTGTGTGAGTGTGTGTGTGTGTGTGTGTGTGTGTGTGTGTGTGTGTGTGTGTGCCTGTACAGGATGAGGTCATGTGTTGAGTGCCTTCCTCTTTTACACTTAACCCAGGCATTAAATTTTGATGCACTAAATGATGTTTTCTGTCGTGGTAGATTTATTGGGTTTCTTTACATATGATAGTTTCCATATCTTCTATTTACTACAGCTTATATTTGTATCTGGAAAATTTCCTATGAAAAGATTTTCATTGTTTCCCCCTACTTCTGAAATTACATCATATACAAATAGATTTCCCTCCTGTTCCAATTCTTATTCCTATTTTTCATGTCAAAGGCAATGATATTAGGGCCAACACAATGTTACATGGAGGAAATGAGAGTGCTTGTTTATCTTGTTCCTGAATTTTACAGAAGAGACTCAATGTTTCCTCATTTTGTAAGATTATGAATTTGGGACTTTAGTTTTGAACCTTTGGCTCAACCTTGAAATTAACTGAAATATCTTCTGTTTCTTTTGCTTGATCTATTTTGAAGTTGTGTGTGTGTGTGTGTGTGTGTGTGTATTAACATATATATTTAAATTAGCTTTGTAGGTATGCACCCATAGTCAGCAGGGTTAGGCCTGATTTCTTTTTTTAAACAAAGCCAATAATTTAATTAATTTTACATGTATGGGTGTTTTGCTTATGTGTTTGTCACCACCAGCATGCCTGGTGCTGCAGAGGGTTGCTGCAGAGGCCAGAAGAGGATGCTGAGTCCCTGGAACCGGAGTTGCAGACAGTTATGAGCTGCCATGTGGTTGCTGGACATCAACCCTCAAGTCCTCTGGAAGAGCAGCCAGTGCTCTTAACTGAGCCATCTCGCCAGATCCTTGATGAAATATCCTTTTATTCTTAATTTCTATAAGGCAGTAAGCTTATTTTAATTTTTATACCTTCTCTCTGTTTTAATGGTCAGATATATAGCATCTTACAATTTTTCTTATTTTATTATCATGTGTGTATATATAATGTATGTGTGGGTGTGCTGGTGTCACTGTGAGATTGTGGAAAGTCAGAGAGCAACTTTCTTACCCACATAACTGTCTTGCCAGCCCATAAACACACAGCTTTAACAAACAGCTTTATGCATACCTTCACATACTCATTTATACCTACAATTTTTGTCAGAGATTCATTTATTTATCATAATGCTCACAATGGAGCTCTGGGCCTTATGCAGACTAGGCAGGCACCCTGTCCTACTGCTGCTTTTTTTTTGTTGGGAGGAGCCATCTTGGTGAGTTAGGAAAGCTGACCTTGTACTCACTCTACAGCCCTGGTAGGTTTTGAGCTTGAGCTTCTACCACATGGCTTCAGCTGGGATTACAGGTTTGTGCTACCAGGACTGGTATGATTTACTGAGTGGCCATTTTCTAACTGCTTACTGAGTGTATATAAAGGTACTATTCAATTTTGCATATTGACTTCCTATCCTACAGCCTCACTGAATCCATTTATTAATTCTAACAGGTTCTAGTTTCCCGAGGATATTCTACATAAACAATCCTGTCTATTTTATTGCAGATATTCCCTTCCCTTATAATTCACTAGAAGCAGAGTTCCTTTTACCTTACCAACCACAGTTACATAGTTGCTTTAATGTCCTGGCCTGAGACTCCTCACATCTGGCTCATCTCAGGGTTGGCGTCTGTTGATTATTTTTCTCTTGAGAATGGCTTTTATCTTCTCCAGTCTTCTTTTGTTGAGTAATTTTGGAGTGTGTCCTGAACATTGTGAATGTTATGTTGTAAAGACTTTGTATTCTGTTATGTTTCTCCAAGGAGTGTTGACATTTTGTTGTAGCAGGCAATTAATTTGATTTAGACTCAGAATGCCAACTGCCATGCCTGTGTTGGGTCATGGCTGGGATCTTGGATCAGTTCTTTGTGGCAGAGCTGTAGATTTCTTTTTGTTTGTTCTATACATATATGTTTCATAGGTCAGTCAGGGACTTGGGATAGGCTTACTTGCTGTTTTGCTGGGATTCCCCCTTATCTTTGTTTGTCTTGGCAGCCTTGAGTTCCTGTTTGGAAAGATGTATTTTTCTACTAGCATTTCAGGCAATCTTTACTGGTACTAATGCAGTTTTGACCTCCTTTAGGGCAAAGCAACAATAAACTTGGAACTTATATTGGGCATTTACTCCAAGATTTATTATCCAAAATATGCTTGCTTTGCTCAGCCTTTAGAGTTCTTAGTATATTTTCATTGCATTTATTTCCCAAGAGTTTATAGCTATTATTTGGTTTGATAAGAGTTTACTCCTACATGCTGATGGCAAAGCTTCCTTTGTATTTGTCTTAGTTAGGGTTTCTATTGTTGCAATGAAGCACCACGAACCAAAAAGCAAGTTGGGGGGAAAAGGTTTATTTGACTTACATTTCAACATCACTGTTCATCGTTAAAGGAAGTCAGGACAGGAACTCAGGCAGGGCAGGAACCTGGAGGCAGGAGCTGATGTTTACTGGGAGGAGTCCTGCTTACTGGCTTGCTCCCCCTGGCTTACTTAGTCTGCTTTGTCTAGAACCTGGGACCACCACCTGTGGCCTCCCCCACTGACCATTGATTGAGAAAATATTTTATAGCTGGATCTCATGAAGACATTTTCTCAACTGAGACTCCTTCTCTGATGACTCTTCATGAGTCAAGTTGACATGAAACCAGGCAGTACAGTACTTTAAGAAGCTTTGAAAGTGTCAGTTTTGGGAGGGATTCCAGCCTCTGCAGTAGGCCTCAGTGGGATAGTTCTTCATCTACTCATTCAGCAGTGATTTTTTGGTTGTACCATAACAAAGCCTGCCTTTTCTGGGTTGGGGCTAGAAGTGGGGCTTCCTGTTTAACAAGCACATCTCTAGAGAGGCACTGTCTGCCTTTTAGGCTTTGAGCCTCACAGCCAGTCAAGCTGGATGGAACTATGCCAGTGTCAAGTGTCACACTTCCCGCAGCTTCCTACTCATGCCTGTGCTCAGCAAGTCCCCAGTTTGTAGAACAGGTGTAGAAGTGAGATAAGAAAAACCTCCTTCAGTCTTCATGTATGAGGCTGCCCTTCAGTCAGATGGCCAGGGGACCACCTCGTCTCCGTACAGAATTCTCTGTAGCTAATTCTGTGGCTACAGAGAAGGGAGACTCAACCAATGTTGAATTTAGGATTTTTCCAAATCCTGGAAAGTTTAACCACTGCATTCTGAATGTTTTCTGCATTTTGTGTAACTTCCACACTTGATTTTGACTTCTTTCCAATGCCACTTCCTTCACAAAGACTTTTCTGATCACCACTTCTCTTGTTATTCTAAAATTTCTCTGAGAACTAATTGTCAGTGGCTATAGCACCCCCCTCCCCGTATTCTCTAATTATTCCACACATTTACATTTTATCTTCTCTTCCAATGGATAATCATCTTTAATGTTGGATCCTGTTTTGTGAACAATTTATCACCCAACAGAACCTAGCACAAGGCATGCTGTCAATGTAGAGTTGGGCTAAACTTGAAACTGGGAACCCAATGTGACAGCTTAGGGTTTGGGGTTTACAGCAGAAAACAATGCTTGTTAGTAGGTGGCCTTTAACTTGAGCTGTGAGCACAAGAAGAGAGTTAGGGCACTTCTATCAGTTGAGAGCTCCACGTTTGCAATAGAGGAAAATGGAAGCAAAGCTTTAGAAGAAATAAGTAAATAATGGACCTGTGTATCTGAAGATTTACACTTAAGAAGAGAGGCTTAAAGGCAAGATGAGAATTATCAAGAAAGTAAACATGGCTATTTCAACAGCTTAGAGATTTAACTGAGTTAAATCCCAGGGCACCATCGTGACACTTTAATTGAAATTAAAATTTAATATCACTTGGGCAAGGACATAGCACTGAATAAGAGCAGTCCTTTATTCTCATTCTGTGTGTGAAAAGTCAACCTGAGTTCTTCCCGAAGAAGTTTCCATGAACCCAAGGAATTTCTTAGCAGGGTGCCCCTAGTTCAGCATCTACAGATGCATTATTGTTATTCATGACACAGGAGTTTTGTGTATCCTATGTCCATCAATTTATTTCTTGACCCAAGGCCATCCACTCTTTAAATTGTTTTGCTGGGAGTGCTATTGGCTTTTTAAAATATCTGCACATTTTTCTTTCTCTTCCAACATGTGAATAAATTCCTTATTTCTTCTACCTCTGAAATCCCAGCACTTTTTGTTCATATTGCCCAGGGACTCATCATACCATAATGCCTTGTCTCTGCTGCCCACTTTGTCTGGCTCAATCTTATTACATACAAGAAAACCAAGGCCAGAATTCCAGAGTCAGTTTCTCAAGGTTGTACAGTGATTTTATAGCAAAACATATTAGAATCTAACTCTTCACTAGAGTGCAGCATGCTGCTCCTACATAACACTGCCCACGCTGTAATGCATATGATAATAGCAACAACAGCAAAGATAAAATGTAACAATGTGTTACTTCTGTCTAATACTTCACACTTAATTTCTCAGTATATATATATATATATATATATATATATATATATATATATATATTCTGTGTATGTGTGTGTGTGTGTGTGCTTGTGTACAGTGTCATGGCATGCATGAGGAAGTTAGAAGACAATGTTTTGTTGCTGTTTTTAAGACATTTTTTTTTTTTCCTGTGTAGCCTTGGCTATCCTAGAACTCACTTGTAGACCAGACTGACCTCAAACTCTGAGAGATCTGCCTGCCCCTGCATGCTGAATGCTGGGATTAAATCCTGGGTCAAGATGGCCTGGCTCAGAGGACAGTCTTGATGTCAGCCCTCATTTGTCACCTTCCTTAAGGCAGGATCTCTTATTCATTGCTGCACATGCCAGGTTAGTGGGGCTGTGAGCTTCTGGGGATCCTCCTGTCTTTGCCTGTCATCATGTAGTAGGATTGAGTCTTCAGATGCAAGTTGCTGTGCCTACTTTTACATGGATCTGGCAGCTCAAACTCGGGTCTTCACAATGGCACAGCAAGTGCTCTACCCACCGAGCCATCTCTCCAGCCTTCAGATTAATCTGTACAAACTTTAATGAAGACAGTACTGATGGGCCTGGGGAAATACTTTAGTCAGTAAAGTGCTTGAACAATCATGGGGCTTCCTGACCAACCACCATAGCTTATGTGGTGAGTTCCAGATCAATGAGAGGCCCTGTCTCAAAAAAAAAAAAAAAAAAAAAAAAGTTCCTCAAGACCTGTGCTTGATTGAAACAATGGTTGGGTTTGTTCAGTGTGGCATACATGCAAGCATATGTGCATGCATGCACACGCCTCACCACACACATAGCGATACTTAGTACTCACACACACACACACACACACACACACACACACACACACACACTCTGACAAAGTATTGACTTGGTAGAGGTTAGTGGGCTGGCCGCCAAGGAGGGTAGACACCATGTCAATATTTATTTCCTAGAACTAAGCACTATTTAAAAATTAGTGTATATTTATAGAATGCAACGTGATGTCCTGATATATGTATACATTGCAGAATGGCTAAATCATGAGCTCTAATTTTAGATAGGAATATTTATTAGGATTTTCCATAGCCTAGATAAAACATGCCCCACACTCCTCTTTCTCTTGTTATGATTCCATGCTTACCACATAACCTTCCGAGGACTAATTTGGATCTGCAGACAACCATAGCAAGAAGGTAAGCTGGCTAGAGAATTTGAGCACATAATTACCTCAGACCACAGCAAGGCTAAGTCCTGCCCCTCACCCCGAATATTAGCTGGTGGAGCAAGCCAGAGAGTCAAGCTAATAGGCAGTATTTCTCTATGTTTTTTCCTCTGTTCCTCTCCTACTTCCCTCGGTGATGGACGTGTAGTTCATCACTGGAAGTACAGGCTGAAATAAACTTTCTTCCCCTAAAAAAAAGAAAAATTAATATGTTGGCATTCTAGTTATTCAGCAGTTTGTGTGCCTTACCCCCAGAGGCTGGTTGCTTTGCAGAGAACTCACAGAAGGGTCATTCTAAAACTGCACAACTGGGGCCAGATCCTCAGTGGCACAGGCTCTAGTGGGCTGTGCTGCCTGGGTCCCACTAAGCACAGCCCTCAATAAACCCTTCCATTGAAGTTCTGTTTGGCCCAGCCTATTTGATGCCAATGCAAGACCATTCTTTCTCTCTCCCTTTTCTCCCCCTCTATGTCTCTGTGCCGCTGTCTTTCTCTCTCTCTCTCTCTGTTTCTCTCAGCCCAAGCTGGCCTCAAACTTGCTGTATAGCCTAGCCCTGCCTTGAACTCCTGATCCTTCTGCCTCAGTCTCCCAAGTGCTGGGAGTATAAGTGTGAACCACCAGCCCTGCTTCAAGCTAAGGAACTTTCCCAGGCTGCATATGAAGGCTGACTCTCTCACCATTTGAGACCCCCATGGAGAGAACATTCCCTGCCGGTATGTGGAAAGCTTCTAGGTTCCAAGAACCTAGAAGCTAAGAGTAACAGAAACACAAATTTCTGAGGGGCAGGGCGGTGGAGAAAGACTGAACGCAGCTTCTTATCTGCCCTCCATTCGTAGCTGAGCACTGGCTCATTGTGCCTTTACTACACCTGAAATGATTTCATTTCTTTGTTCAGCAAGTCTTCAAAATTTGAAGAAGCTTTTGTCAATTACTTCCTAAGAGGTTCCCAGTGTGTGGTCTTGTTGGACTTTGGAGGCAATGAGACATAAGTGAGTTGTGTTTAAGCACTTTGTTTAACAAGTCATGTGTAGACAGAGTCATATCTAAGGCACACACACACACCATCCCAAGAAACTCCTTCTCCTTACAGTTGATATAACGGTTACAGTCTACGTGTTGCTCTCTTGTCCCCCAAATGCATGTGGAAATCCTAACCCTGTAGGATGAGGCTAGGAGTCTGTACCTCTGAGAGGTGATTAGGTCCTAAGTGTCAAGCCCACAGTATGGAATTTGTACTCTTATTAGAGTAGGATGAGCTAGTTATGGTGGCACATGCTGATAGGAATTGCTGAAGGAGGCAGAGGCAGGAGGATCACGAATTTGAAGCCAGCTTAGGCTACAGAGTGAGTTTCAGGACAGCCAGGGCTACACAGAGAAACACTGTCTCAACAAACAAACAAACAAACAAGCAAACAATAGGGCGAGTCTATTTCTCTGTTGTCTGCCTTGTGAGAATATAATGAGGCAGTATTCCCAGCCCAGAAGAGAGTACTCCCCACACCAGCACCCTGATCTCAACTTTCCCACTGCCACAGCTGTGAGAGGTAAATACCTTTATATCAACTTTATATCACTCCATGATGCCTTGTCCCAGAAGTCCAAAGGAACGAGGCAAGGCAAGAATCACCCAGGAGGCTGGAAAAAGGGCAATGGAGAGGAGAGAAAGTGCACGTTGGGCACCCTCTGTTTCTGTGCACTTACACAGGTCTGGGTCCTTCAGTTTTGTTCTCTTAGATCTTTCCATGAAATAGCCAATGTGTTTTCTTTTTCACTCTGGTGTGGTGGGCGAACTCTCTCTCTCTCAGATGTTCTAAGATCCCAGTTAGCCTGTGATCCTTCCAGGGCAGCCTGTATATTGAAATCAGCTTTCAATGTCAGAGTTTTATGTCTTTCTAAGGTATAACCAGAACACTAGGAAGGCCTCACTCTATCATGATATTCTTAATTTGAAACCCTCTCTTAAAGCAGCCAATGATGAAAGGCAGGCAGAGCGAACAAGTGAGCGAGCCTGCAGGAGTGAGCAAGCAGCATCTGTTGAATGGTGAACCCCAAGAGTTCAATTACCCCAGTTTCCTCCACAGAAGGTAACCATGGAAACCTTATAATCCAAAGCATCACCAATCTGAGCTACACACACACACACACACACACACACACACACACACACACACACACGCACGCACACACACAGTGGAAGTGTAGAATGCTGCATGACTGTGTGTTGTACCCATAGTTTAGTTATGTGTGTATGGGTATGTCTGTGCAATGTCATGGCAGTTTATTTGTGTGAATAATGGAATTAGTATGGGTGTCTGCTGCCATGGGCTTTCCAGTTCTGTTCTCAGGGGTAGTAGAAGAGCATAGGTCTGTCATAATGTTTGGGTGAAACAGGGAGAGATGATTAGAATATATGGCTGAGGGTATGTGTTTTCACCCTAGTGGAAGGGAGTATGATGACTGATTTGACCATATAGGAGGGTTTAAAACTTACACTTCCCCCTTATATCAGGTTTCAACTGCACAAAAGCAAACAGGAATTGAACTTTTTTTTCTTTCACCAGCTAGGAGATATTATTTCTCTGGGATAGGAAAGTCAGCCTAGATCTACCTTGAACTTCTCAAACAATGAGTGTAGATGTAAACTCAGTCATGAGACTATCACCTCTATAAAGCCGTGCCATTTCTGAAGGTATGTGTTGTTCTTTTCCTTTCCCCCTTTTGTTTTCTAGCTGTCTATCTTAAAGCTCATTGCTTTTCTTATGACTAGACCATGCGTTGGATGAGGGATATGTGGAGGTTGCATGTGAGGTTGAACTGGTGAGAACAAGTAATGAGAGTCTGCTAATGAAATGCGTCACTCAGTCTGTGCATGATATCAAGAGGATTGTGTGTCACTTGGCAGATCTTTGAGGGTAGGCAGCTCCGTCTGGATTAAAGGATTATTTGGGGGGGAAGCTGTGTGAGGGTTGGGGCACCAAGCCAGGAATGCCTGGCTTTCTGGGTTAAGGGTGGAGGCTGCACACCATGTAAAACCTTGTCTGCCCCAATTTAACTGGGGCTCTGTGCACTTCTCTCTCTCTCTCTCTCTCTCTCTCTCTCTCTCTCTCTCTCTCTCTCTCTCTCTCTCTCTCTCTCTCTCTGTGTGCATGCATGCCTGTGTGTGTCTCATCTTTTCAGTGATGGAAGAATGAAGGACTTCATTACAGAACATTGAGGAGAAACCTTCCTGTCCTGAATTCTTGCCTTTCATTCACATTTGTAGCCAAATATTTTTAAGTGCACAGGTCTTGCATGTCCATTAAAAATTCCTACTTACAGAATATTTTCTTTACTTTTAAAGTAGCTACTTCCTCGAAGACAGAAATCTACATTAGCATCTTGCATTAGTCCCAAAGGACTATCCACCTGGCCCGTGTCCTTCTGGCAGTCACATCATAGCCTCCGTCTGTTTCCCTTGTGGCCTTGTTCCCAGGGAGGATGGGGCCAGGAGAGGACACCGAGCTGGTTGCTCTCAGGCAGTGTGAAACACTGCTATGTGGAGAGAGTGCTATCACTGAGTGTGTAGTAACCACCAGAGTCTTCCCAGTTGGTGCCAGAGTAGCCTTGAGATGGGCTGAGGGGAACCACCCCCTGCTATTCTCACCATTCCCAGTGAGCCATTGTACGGCCTTTATATCAAGTTCCCTCTCTTTGTTCCTCATCCTCTCAGAACAGTTTGGGGAGGAAGAGGATACCTTCTTGTTTCTGTATCCTTTATAGTACTCAGTTAGCCCTTCCTACCCCTTCCTTCCCTGTGTCCTTTATGGGTGTGTCCCAAGCCTTTAACAAGCAGTGATTCAGAAACCTGTGATTGTAGATTATTTATCTTTACATTCAACATCTCCCTCTAAGTGCTTCCCAAGAAGCAGGCACCCGGGATAGAGCAGTGAGCAAGGAAGGCACCGTTCTTCCCTTCTTGTATTCACTTGCCAACTGGAGGAACAACAGATGAGCAGACAATTGCAAATGCAATACAATACAATTGTATCACAACATGCAATACAATTGCATAACAGAGGTTTGCCAGGGCAGTGGGAGTGCTGATCCTTACCTTACCTCAGAGACTTGGAGGGATCTGAGAAGAGCTAGATGCATAACCTGAAGGATGAAGGAGGACCATTTTGGAGTGGCAGCATGCTTTTCACAAGGGAAAGTAGAATTTTAATTAAAAATATTAGTTTAAAATTACTTTATAGATGAAACAAATAGATGTTAGGTAGATGATAGATAAACAGGTAGATAGATGGGTAGACAGACAGGTAGATAGATGATATATAGATAGGTATACAGGTAGGTAGAGAACAAGAACACAGGTACAGAGTCTGAGAGATAGAGAGCACCAGAGGCAGATGCACAGAGATGAAAGGCTGTGAGGTGGAGAGATGGGGGAGAGAACCATAGAATCATGCATGGTAAGATCTGGCAGGACACAGTAAACATTCACAAGCCTCTTATTTAAAGGAAAGGAAGTCAAGGAAAGCAAAGGGCTACTAGCATCCTTAAGGTGCTGAGTTGGAGTGCTGAGTCAGGAATCTGGACCTCCCAGTTTCTAGTAGAAGAGAGGGGAAGAACAGAGGCCAGGTAGGAGGAGCCAAGTCAGAGTGGGGAGATGGCACAGAGCAGAGAGCTACATTGTGAGGGTCAGGACAACCAGTGAAAGGGAAAGTTCAGACAAAATCTGACCTGGTTTTCTTTTCCTATCTTTTCTGCCTTTCCCTCCTTCCCTTCCTCCCCCCTCCCTTTTCCAGCCACATCCTGCCTACAACTAGATGTCAGGGAACTGGTTGCTATGGATACTAAATGGCATTCAAGCCGGTTGAATTATTAAAGCAGGGTCTTTTCTTTGAAGCCATGGCCCCAGTATGGAGTAAAGACCCATTAGGGAGTGCAGCATCAGGCATAGGTCTAAGCCGGTGCTGCAAGGTGCTTCTTCCTTGATGAGGACTTGGAGGAGTGTCCTTTTCCCTGCTGGGGGTCCTAGAGTCTACTTCCTCACACCCTACTTCCCCGAGGTAGGGGAATGAGCCAGGGCTCATTCCAATGGGCTAAGAATCAAAAGAATGTTTTCTTTGTGTCTGAAAACACAGCATATTGTTAGAATTGTTCAATTACTTGTATTCAAAGAGACAAGAAATAAACTAGCAGGTGTATCCGGAGGGTTGGCCTTGGCCATCAGGACTGTACTGCCACAGGGGACAGGTGCAGGGGATCTTCCAGAGCCATCAGACCCAAGCCATCAGTGGCACTCTCCCAAGTGTTGGAAGGGGCTGTCAGGAGAATCTTGTTTGTGGGCATGATAGTTGTTTGTTTGGATGGTGGAGGGGGTGAGCATGGATGCTCTTCTCTGGAGAAGATTCCAAGCCAGTGAACCATCCGCCTTCTGTTAGTCTAGTTCCAGAAACTTTCAGTTAAAAAGAAAAGAAAAATGAAGAAGCTCAAATATTGTGGTGTAGATGCCCTGCTTATGGGGTGGGGCATTTATGGCTGGAATTGCCAGTATGTCTACGTGTAGTGGGCAGGGGCCAGCATACCAAGTATCATTTTCCTTCCTGCATGCTCCAGTAGGTCCTGAAGTTGATTTGGGGGAGGACCTCCCCTTCTTGGCTGATTCCTTGAAGTGAGAGGACTGATTCTCTGAAGTGGGAGGACCTCCCATTCTTGGCTTTAATGCTGCTCCTCCCAGGGAGGAGCACTTCCTTCTACATCGGAAGACCCTGGCCTCTCTCCTGCATGAGAAGGATGTGGAGGCATGTTAAAGTAAAAATTACATTTCTTATTTTTGTATGTGTGAGGGTGCGCATGCCACACGTACATGTCAGAGGACAACTTTCTGGAATTAGTTCTCTCTAACATGTGGGTTGGGGATTGAACTCTGATTGTAAGGTTTGGTGGCAAGCCAGCCCTGCAGAGGTTTTTTTTTTTTTTTAAAGTTTAAATGTACACACACATCCTCTAATGAGGGAAACTTGATTTACAGATCTGTTTCCAGCTTCTGAGAAATGATTAATAGCCCCATTCCCCCCTAATGCCCAAATGAAGCTTTGTTTCCTTAATGTTGGGGCTAGTGACTCTGCTTACTGAAAATTACACAGACTAGACTAACTTCTTTTGGGGGCTTGGTGAGAAGTTTACCCATCGTCTGACCTAGAGCCATGATTCTGGAGGCTCACAAGGAGACCCTCGCAATCAGACTTTCCTGTTAAGGAGGCATGGGTAGCAAAATGGGATCAAGCAGGCTGCACAGACCCTGACTTTCGCTCTGCACTGGAGAAAGAGGAAAGAGTTGCTGCTGTGGGCCTCCTGGCTCTCCATCTCCTTCCAGCCCTCTTATTGTTCCTTCCATCATACTGTCTCTCCCCTTTCTCGGTTGGAATCAGTTGATGGCGATGGAACAAATGCTTGCCCATATGACTCTTGCAGGCATTTTCAGTGTTCTGGCAAAGACGGGCTGAGAGCCAGAGAAATGGGAGAGAGGAAGCCCCAGAGATAAATCTAGCAGGCCTTGGGAACCCCGGCTTGACTAGCTAATTTTTAAGTCCTTAGGAAACAGGTTGGCTTCTCTTAGAGTTCTCAGCTGGGAGCAGGAGATCCTCAGGGAGAAAAAAAGTCACCGGTTGCAGAGGGGTTTCTTCCCTGGGTTGGGGTCTCCTTTCTTGGGCAGTGCTGGGCTCAAGGGACTGTACCTTTTCCCACTACCCATTCTTTACTGCAGAAGCCCAGGTGGCTTTTATTTCCCTATTCTGACCACTTTCCCTACCCTGTGAGGCCAGAGGCTAGAATTCTGGTGCAGGGGACTTGGGGGAGCAGGGTCGGAGGAGGAACTGCCTGGAGATGTAGTGCTTCAGTGGAAATCACTCGCGGAAGTTTGAGGTCAGTGAACTTTTGCAGAAACCCTGACTGAATTTTCTGGACTCCAGCCTGGTTACTACATAGATCGGTAGATAAACCCAGTCTTGCACTGCCCCCCTGCCCCTCCCCGCAGCCTCTGCGCGCTCCCGTGTTCGTCTTGCCCGCCTCCTGCCTGCTCCGCACAGCTCTCCAGGGCTGCGCTGCCTGGACAGAGAGGTTTCTTCTCCGTTTGGATACCCTCCCATCTTCTCTTATCTTTTGTTATTTATTTCCCCAGTTGCCCCCTCTGAAGGGGCAAGTATCTTTCTGATTGCCAGAAATTTCTTTTGCACTGTGTGGGCAGGAGACAGATTTTTTTTTCTCTCCCTCCGTCCCCCGAACTGTCTCTTTTCTCATTCATTAATTGTGTTTTCCGTTTCTTTCTCTCCCCTTCATCATTTCTGTAGACTTTACCTTCTTTCCCCTTCAATTTCACCACCTCTCTTCCCCTCCTTTTCCTCCCTCCCTCCGTTCCCCTTCCCCCACCCTTTTGCTCTTTTGAAACAATTCAATGATGCCTCGGGAATACTAGCACACCCTCCTTCAGCCGAGCGCGGGACTCTGCATTAATTCAAGGTGAGTGGGGTTGTGTTTTCGAAGCCTAGGATGGGGCTGCCTGTGTCAGGGTGGCCACAAGCCTGGCTGCGCTGCCCTTCTGGCGGCAGCGCGAATCTCCTGCTGCTGCTACCTGTTGGGGTGTGTGGATCTCGGAGGCTCGGATCTGGGCCAGACCTTCTTGGAAGGCTCCTTACCGTCTCTTCTGCATGCTGTCCTTCCCATTTCCAACTTC
This sequence comes from Cricetiscus sungorus, assembly GCA_030556225.1. Classification (NCBI taxonomy): domain Eukaryota; kingdom Metazoa; phylum Chordata; class Mammalia; order Rodentia; family Cricetidae; genus Cricetiscus; species Cricetiscus sungorus. The sequence continues at coordinate 35,658,932 of JANBXA010000730.1, forward strand.
TCCAGCAATTGCCCCAGCCTGGACAGTACCCTGTTAGGATATTCCAGAAGCGAATGAATTGCATTGCCCTTGGTGGGGTCCTAGGGGTGGCTTTTGACTTGTGGCTTGCATTACTCCACAGCTAGGGAGTCTTGCCGGTTGCCACAGAAATGGAGCCCCACTCTTGATAGATGAGAGCCTGGGAATTTTCACTAGCCCCAGAGCCTCTCAAAGCCCTTCTATGATTCCAGACAAAAGCCAGACAAAAGCAGCTCATCAGTCCCCAACACCGGCAAGTTTTGTTGGGGACTGTTGAGAAAGTGTTCAGCAAGGAGCTGAGCTTCCAGTGAAGTTTCTATGAAGGAGGCTACATGTGATTTTGGAGGTGACTTTGGACTGGTGTAGGGCGGCCTGGGTATCTCTGGAGTTGGGGCAGACATGTCATCCTATCCTGAGAGGGGGCTTGGGTAGAGAGTACCGGGAGGAGACCAGGCTAGAGTGACTTGCTTTTTTTTCCCCATCAGATTTTGATGTCTCCCCTAACAGAATGCTCTTCAGGGGCAGAACATTCATGTGCTATGCCTTTTATGTTGGTGATGTAGAGAGAATGATGGCAGACACTTTCCCGAATCCCCTATCTAGGATTCCTTCTTCTGGTGGGGACCAAGATGGTAGTCCGGCCTCTCATCCAAGGTATACATAGATTTGGGGGTAGGGAGGTAGGGCTTTGAGGTGGGGATCTTTGACAGGTCTGTGACTGTGACACATCAGAGCCAGTGACTGTTTCAGGCTGAATAGGTTGGTGGTTAATCCAGATCTGGGAACAATCAAGCCCTTTCCCTTCCCAGGTCAGTGTGTTGGACCATTCACTTTTATTCTTTGGGGATGAGACTCACACTGTCTCATAGAGACAACATCCTCTGGGGGAAGGTAGAATATCTCTCCTAGGGGGAGGCTAGGAAACCTGGCCCTGGATAAGTGTTTTCATGAAAGGAAGAGGAATTTCTAATGCTGAAATAAGAGCACTAGTTTGTTGTGAGAACCAGAAGAGGGGCTCCCTGCACTGGGGTTGGAAGGTGTGATATAAGATGTTGGAGGAAACTTCATCATCTGTGCCCAGTAGGGACAACTGGGAAATAGAGCTCCCTCTCTTGTGAAAGAGTGTCTCCTATAGGATTGCTCCTATCTCCAGTGCTCAGAAAATATATGGCCTTTTGTTTTATTGCTTTCTGCAGTGCTCTTACCTACTAAGTCTCTGGCCTTTGTCACTTTGGAGTATGAGGTAATTGTACTTATTGTCTAAGTCTGGGCACTTTTAACTGAACTAACTGAACAGAGACTGTACAGGTAGAGATGAATGTTGGTCATATGACTGAAAGCATGGTCACAAACATATTATGCTTGTGTCATGTCTTAAAGCCATCCTGTTTGGAACAGTTCTGTCTCAGATTCTAGGACTTCTTTTCATTTCTGTCTGAAAATACGTACTTCTGGGCAAGGGATATAAGTCAACAGTAGAGTATTTACTTAGCATGCTCAAGGTCCTAGGTTTGAGTCTTAGCTCCAAAAATTAACAAACAACTAAACAACAAAAATCCCCAAACAAAACACAAACACCCAAACAAAAAGCCCGAACAATGAAAACCAGATTCTGTGAATTGCCCATTCCCAGAGTAGGACTTTATGCTTGGATACTGTAGGGATAGCAAATTTGATGGTGGTTTCCTTGGAGCCCTTTCTGTTCCTAGTCTACTTACTCCTGGGATTTATGAGCCTGGGACTTCCAGGAGACCATCCTGCCAGGATTTTTAAGTAAAGGGTTGGTGGCAGTATGATGGACAGCAATGGGTGCACACATGCACAGGGCCAAGTCTTTGGATCCATGTTGTCACAACTCTTGCATCCCTCTGAGGCTGTCATTGAGTGTTGGGCTTGAGAGAAGAGTAGAGAAGAGAAGAGGGAAGAGAGAGAGAGAGAGAGAGAGAGAGAGAGAGAGAGAGAGAGAGAGAGAGAGAGAGAGAGAGAGAGAGATTCCTACACGTTGTCTGGGTTTCTACTGAGAAATACACATTCCAGAAACAACATTTTGAAAGAAAATGTCTGCTGTTTACTTCTTTGCTGTGTTAGGGAAAGATGAGCCTTCTTAGGGATAGGCCAGTCACAACATACTCCCTGGAGCCTGTGTGTCTTTCAGGCAGCTAAATCATTTCAGGCTTTGAAAAAAATTAGCTGCTACTTATTGAGGGCTTATTAGTTTCCAGATGCTATGTCAAGCAGTTTCTAGAGCCTACCATAATGAATCCTTGCCCAATCCTACCAAGTGTGTACCTCCATTTTATAAATGAAGAAATTAAAGCTAAAGAAAGTTAAGTAACTTGCTCAGATTCATCCAGAAGTAGGAGATAGAGCTGGGGGTAAATTCAGGGCTGGCTGACTTGTTCCACACAAGGCTGCCTCTGTGCTGAAGTGGATGGGGTCAATTGACATTTGATGTATAGGTTACCAGTGGGTGGAGAGTGAAGAAGACGGAGACTTGTCTGTCTTCCTGGTTCTCATTTCACGTCACTTCTGACTTCTTCTGTCAGTAGTATCATTGTTTTGTGTCCATAAAGTTTGTGTCCCTTATTCCCTTCCTGGCACCTTGGAGTAGTCTTCATCATGGATCCCAGTCTAGTGTACATGTGAACCTTACCTGAGGAGATGGGATTATCTGATGGAAAGGTACTGTGAATGCGACTGTCTACTCTCAGTGTCAGTACATTTCAGTTAAGGAGGTTTGCCTCGCTCAGGATGTTAGTGACTGACTTGGAAAGGTCCTTCCCACCTTTTGCTTTTCCTGAAGGAATTCTGTAGATCAGCAAGGAAGCATGCCTGTTCCCAGCTAATAGGGCCATGGACATGCATCCAGATCCCCATTCCAGTGTGAAGGCAAACCTTGAACCTGAAGTAGATAATTCTGGACATGTTTCTAACTTTTTACCTTTCCATTTTACCATATATCACTGTAATTTATGAGACCAAGAAGAGACGAGGGAAAGCAGAGGCTGAGGTAAAGCAGATTTTAAAAAGCATTTTTTCTGAAAGACTTCATTCCTGTTATAATTTTGCCTCAATAAGTAGCTCTGGGCAATCGCTAACATACCTGGGCCTTATTTATTCTACCCCAAAGCTAAGGTTGGGCTGGATGAGCATTGGCTTTTGTCATAACAACAGCAGTCCAAGATCTTATAGTTCTGTGCTTATAGACTTTGTTTTTTGTGTCCAGCAGATCCTAGGTGATCTATCTTGCTTTTCTGTTGCTGTCATAAACATTGTGACCAAAACCAAACTTGGGAGGAAAAGGCTTATTTCAGCTTAAAGGTTATGGCACATCATTGAAGAAAGCCAGAGCAGGGGGCTCAAAGCAGGAACCTATAGGTAAGACCTGAAGTAGAGACCACAGAGGAGCTCTACATACCAGTTTGCTTCAAGGCTTGTGGTCAACCTGCTTTCTTATGTAGTTCAGGCCCACCTGCCTAGGGATGGTGCTATCTAAAGGACTGGGCATTCTTTCAACAATCAGCAATCAAAAAAAAAAAATAATGCCCCTCAGACATGCCTACAAGCCAGTCTGATGAGGGCAATTTTTCAGTTGAGGTTCCTGTTCCCCAAACATGTCTAGTTGACGATCAAAATTATCCATCAAAAGTCAAAGCCGTTCCTTCTGTTGTATTCTCTTTTAGTGGTGTAGATAGAGGAAACTATGTGAGAAGACAGCAACTGCCCTTGGTCTCCAGTGGACAAGTCAGTTTATGGACTGGAAAAACAGGGTGATTTTTCTGATCAGAAGAATGCATTTCTTCTTCCTGGTATATGTTACCTTGCATTCCCAATAAGCAAGGGAGAACTAGGAAAAGCAGAAAGTCTAACAGTAGGTTAACAACCATGTACACTCTGCACTGACTCATGAGCTGAGCAGTAGGGGAAGGGGATGAAGGTGGGAGGCAGGACAATGGGAGCTGGTGGTCTCTAAAAAGATAGAGTAATAGCCTTTGTCTTCATGGTGCTTACAGTGTGCTGTGAAGCCGGGATCTAGGCCATGGAATTACAAACTCTAAAGCTACTTGCAACAAAAAGCTCAGTATAACCATTTGTTGTAGTATAGATGAGCATACATGAAGCCAGGTAACTTCCTGGCAGAAGCAAAAATGTAAGTGGGAAAGTTGGTGAGAAAGGCTGTCAGCTTGGTTATGAACAGGAGGATTCTAGGGAGCCATGTTGTCTGTGAAACAGACTTGGACTTTGAATTTTGGTGAGTGAGATTCTAAAACAGAAGGGGCCTAACTAAAGATGCAGTCTCTTGTTCATGTTCTTGTATTGTTGCTTGGAAAGAGTCATTCTTTGAAATCCCTGGGCCTTTATAATTACATTGGCCACATTTGAAAACCTAGGTGAACAGAGGCACATTACAGACCCTCATACAGGGCTGAAGGCAGCAGGTGAATGAGGTAGGGAGGGGTGAGCATAGCAGCTGGAGGGATCTGGAGGAAGGTGTGATTCTGTCTTGGACACACAGCTTGTGGAAGGAGAGTGAATCAGATCTTGTGCGCTTTTGTGTACTTCTGGCCTGTGTAGCCACACAGCCTAGGGCTGACGGACGGACTCACCTTTTATTGACAGAGAAGCTGCAGTTGGAAGAATATCATCGCATCTTCCTGTCCCTCCACATCAGCTAAATGCACACCTGGCTTTTTTCTAGGAGAGATGGAAAATTAATGATGTGAGATATGTGTGTGTGTGTGTGTGTGTGTGTGTGTGTGTGTGTGTGTGTGTGTAGAGACCAGAGGACAGCCTCAGTTACTGTTCTTCAGATGTAGCCCATCTCTTTTTCCTTGTTTTGGACAAGGTCTCTCACTCACTGGCCTGGGACTTGTGAAGTAGGCTAGGTTCTCTAGTCAGTGAACCCAATAGTTCTTCTGCCTATGTCTTCCTTCTTAACACTAGTGTTACAAGTGTGTGTCACCATTTTCCCTCTCTCTGTCTCTCCCTCTCTCTGTCTCTCTAAGTGTGGATTCTTGGGACTAAACTCAGGTCCTTGTGCTTGTAAGGCAAGCACTGTAGCAACTGAACTCTCTTCTCAACCCCTGAGCATGGTTTTTTGTCTTAAGTGATTGGTTTCTCCAAGTAAATTTAGTATTTTAAGAAAGTATTTGTCTTATCAGACAGTATGTTCTCTGAATATAGCATAGTGGGTCTGGTCTTGCTTTAATCCTCGTTGGCCGTGTGATCAAGAGAATCACTCACATCTCCTGACTGCCAGTACACAAGCACTTGTACCCCATTTTTCAGGTCACCAGTGGTCACAAGAGGCCTCTTTAAGATGAATGACTCTTCCGTGATTCTGTCTGTCCTCCTTTTTTCTTTCTCCTTTGTTTCCCCCTTTTAGCCTTGACTAGTCATACAATAGATTTTTTTATTTGCTTTATTTACTGAATAGAAATTTTATTTTTTGTTCTTAAAAAGTGATGAGAAATATTTTGCACTTTTGCTTTTTAAAAGTGAGTTGAGTTACTCTTATTTAGTCCTTGATTGATGTTTTCTGGAAGGTGACAATCCTAAGTACAGCAAGAGTCCTACCCTTCCACGGAGAAGGGGTTCACAGTGACAGATGATATCTGCCCAACTCCTAGTTCTTCGTTTCCTCCATTACAGCTTTGGCTGAGCTGACCCAGGTCTAAGAGTCCTAATTGAATTTGCCTCTGTCCTCAGGTGGGAATCAGTTTGCAACCTTAGAACCTGAGTCCTGGCTTAGAGTGGCCCTGGGATGCAGGGAGAGGAAGACCTAGGCTGGGGGTGGGGGCTGAAAAAGCCCCAGTGTATGTCCTAGCTTCATCACTGGATGTGGTCACTACTTAACTTTCCCTTTCCCCTTTCTCCCTTCCCCCTCCTTCCTTGCCTTTCTCTTTGCCTTTCCCTCATATTATTCCCTTTTCCTTCCTAATTCCCCTCTTTTCTTATTCTTCCCCCTCTCTCTCCCTCCTCCCCCTTCCCTTTTTTTGCGTTTTCCTCCTTCCTGGTCCCCATCTCCTGTCCTCCTTTTCTCCCTACTCCCTCCCCCCTTCTCCAATGAGCATAGCTCAGGTGCCAGTTCTGGGCTAGGTAATGATTTTAATACCGAGAATACAGCAGTGAACAAGACAGTCAAATATTCTACTTTTATAAAATTCATATTCGGCCACAGAGAGAGTGAAACAAAATGAGCCCATGATGAATGTTATTCAGAGTATTAATCTAAGGTACTGTGGTAGGGACAGAGTGACTTTAGATTGACATGTCACTGAAGACTCCAGAAGAGGTGATGCTTAAGCCGAGGATCAGAATGACAAAAAATGGGGAGAGGATTCATATCACCAATTACCTGCAGCACTAGAGAATAAATTAAATGGTATGTGAGATTGTTTTATAGACGACAGAATAAACTCAGCATTTCACACCCCAGATAGAGCTCTGTGAGCCAAGCATTGTGATTCATTAATATTATCAATTTCACTACCTAGCACAGCAGTGAATGTGGGCTGGATTAAATTACAAGTGGAGATGGGGCTTTCAGAGGAGATCTTAAAGACAGAAAAGCAGATGATGCCTGTGACAGGCATTTGTCAAAAGAAGACACTTTCCTTCCATTCCTGTTGTTAATGGGTTTGTCTAGAGACTTCTATCCACCTGTTTCCTGGGTATCTCCAAGGCCTGGAGAGATAGTGGGGGATGGCATTGAGAGCTGGGAGAATTATCCAGGCTGTTCCAGGTTAGTTTCTTGCTTTTCAGGGCCATTTTAACTCAGAGCAGAGGTTGGCTTATCTGAAGGTGGGGAGAGATCCCACAGGCTTCCTCTAAGGGAGACTGCTCTTCCTCTGCTGCCAGGCCAGCCTCCATTGTCTTTAATTCTCTCCAGCCCTGCTAAACCTCACTCCTCCCCAATCCTCCAAGTGTGGAGGAGACTGTAGTCCATTCTGTTGTGTGTGACTCCAGGGCTATTGCCCTCCTCGGCTAAAGGCTGAGTCAATATAGTTCACCCACTATCTGCCCTATTGTGAATCACAGCCTTTCCAACGTGGAGATATGAATAGTACAGCTTCTAGGTCTGGAAAGGCTTGGGTTGTAGTTGAGCCAGTTCTCGGCGCACTGCCCTGCCCTGCCCCTGTCTCTTAGTCTGCCATGACTTATCCTTTCTGCACCTAAAACCTGAAACTTGGATCTTCAGTCTTTATCAGGTCTGCATATTCAATTTCTGGGCAACTCGAGGAAAAAGCTCAGTCCTAGAGTATGGTTCCTGAACAGCAACATCAACACCACCAGAGTTTGGAGTCAAATCCATTCTGGTAGTGGAGGACCATAAAGTGACTCTGATGCTTGTGAAAGTTTGAGACATTTGGTTAGAAGGATGGACGGAGGCTAGTATTGGGTACTTGTCTGAGACAGTAGTGTGGTACTTATCTTCCACCTCTGATCTAAGGAATCCTTATTCACATTTTACTGGTGACCCAAAAAGGCCTACAGTTTGGGAGATAATGATAGGTAGGAGCCAGCGTATCATTCAAGGTTTGGTTTCCAAGCCAGAACTATTGTGAGGTTTAGAGTCCTAATTAAAATGCATATATTCATGGATGCATGTTATTAATCATTTTCATGCTAACAATTTTCTGGCCATTTACAGTGGAGTGATGAGTAGAGAACTTGAGTATCTGAGACGAGATACCAAAGCACCTTGCTGCTATTGCACCTGTGTGGCAACTCTCTTCTCTAGTGTTGACTGGCCTTCTCCAGGTGGGAACTGAATGACTGATCCATACAGGCTTCCTGGTCATAACCCTGTGTGTGTGTGTGTGTGTGTGTGTGTGTGTGTGTGTGTGTGTGTGTGTGTGTGTGTGTGTGTGTGTGTCCCTGCTATGGTGCATACTATTCCAGAGAGTTTTCTCCCCTTCTCTTTGTTTCAGCTATCGTCCACATATTGACTTCCACATTTATTTTCTAACCCAGTATTCTTTTTTATTCATAATTTCATTCCAGTTGGACAGTGGGTATTTTTATTTTAGTACTTCATAGTATCACATCTCACCTTATTAAAAAACCAAACCAAACCAAAACAAAACAAAAAACAACACTCCTTTACTCTGACCCTCCTATCACATAGTCTCTTCGAGCAAATGATACACCATTCATTTTATTAACTAGCCAAAAACCCAGGAGTCACTATGATTCTGCTTCCATCTGTCTTCCCACTTACTGTCCCATTATAATTTACCTGAACCTGTCTTGGTCTCTGCATGAGAACCTCCCTAAGTACAGTTCCTTCTTCTAGGAGCATCCTGCATTCCCTTCATGGACCCATGGGTCCTTTTCTTTCTTATCTCTGAGCACCTTGAACTTAACCTGCCCACTACACTTTAGGCTGTGTAGTTGCCAATCTCCTCACACACTGGAAGGTCCTGAAAACAAGGAGTTTTGGCTCTTACCAGTGTTTCTTTAATGATTGCCCTTAGTGGTCAGCAGATAAGTCAATAATTTAGACAAGTAAAGAAGCCACTATAGAACCTGTGAAAAATCCCGATTTTGCCTTTATCTGTTGTAGTGCATCTTCTCTGCAGATAGAGGGCATTGCATTTACCCCATGTTTTTGATAAGGTTTTTATCACAGGTTGATTGTGAAGTGATAGCAAGGACCCACCAATTCCTGAGACACAGTGAGGAGTTGACTGAGGTTGTGATATGATGGTACGTGTGTGTGTGTGTGTGTGTGTGTGTGTGTGTGTGTGTGTGTGTGTGTTTGTGTGTGTATGTGTGTATGTGTGTGTGTATTTGTAGAAAGTGCTGCTGTGCCAACTTTATACCTCAACATTTCAATATATTATTTTTATTAATAATTAGTAACCTTTGATACTTCATGTATGTATGTAATGTATTTTTATCATATTCATCCCATCTTTTCCTTCTAATTCCTCTCAGATCCACCTCATTCTCCCCCTTCCAAACTTCGTGTCTTCTTTTTGAAGTCATATTTATTACCAAGTCTAGTTTGTGCTGCCCATATACTTATGGGTGCAGGATCATTCACTGGAACATGGTCTACCTACCAGGGACCACATCCTTAAAGAAAGCTGACTCTCCCCAGAAGCCATCGGTTATCAATAACCAGGATGGAGGAAGGGTAGGAGAGGGATACCTAGCACTAAAGATGTTTTTAAAACCATATGGAACCTTATTTTATAAGCTATATATATGTATATATATGTACATATACATATATGTATGTGTATTCATATGAAAGAGTTTAATTGTAATTATTCTGCAAAAGTAATAATGTTTCTTCCAGAAGAAATATAGTAACTGTTAAGGAGAACTTTCGAAGAGGCTGTGGCTAATGGCAAGGATTTATATTGAAAGAACAAGGACCTTCAGATGAGCGATAAGACTGTCTTATTAAGAGTTTCAGTATTATCTTTAGCCACCCAGACTCAGACTCCTGGATCAGTTAGTTTTTTTCTGCCCAAGCAACCATTTCCAAACCCAAAAATCTAAAATAACAAACACTTACTATTTTATCAAGTCTGTGGCTTGGTTTATTTTGGGTTGGCTTGGCTGACATTGGATGGGCTAGTTTGGTATCTCGTATCTATAAGCCATCAATTGGAAGCTCTTTCTTTATGGTCTCTCATATACCTATTTGCTGAGTGACATGGAACCACATGGCAGAAGGGACAAGAAAGATCTCTGGGGCTCCTTTATAAGGGAACAAATTCCATTCTTGGGCTCTTAAACTAGTGAGTAGATTTTAACATACACTATGTACAATGATAAAGCATCCACACCATAGCAAAGAGAGCAAGACCCAATGTGCAAACATGTCTAATTTCACTTGTGACACATTCCCTATTGTTTCATCGCCTAAAGCAAGTCACACAGTCAAGCTCAGAGCAGTGTGGGAAGTAATTGTTCAAGGTGTGGATGGATAATAAGGAGATGTGAGCAAACTGAAGCTTGCTTGGGTTGGGTGCTCTGTGAAGTAGACACAGAGATGGGATGAAATGTAGAGGGATTTTATCAGAGAAAACACCAGTGAGAGGTAATGGGGATGGAGCCAGGAAAAGCTGGAAGAGATTAGTTCACCATGCACTTCAGGATCTGAGTGACAGACTGAAGGAAAGCAGGTTGGGTGGTCCCAGCCTTCCATGGAACAGGGTTATAATTAATATTGTCCTTCACTCTCCCTGTTTTTGGTCATGTTTGTTCCCCACATAGTCTCTCTTTTGCTTTCATGTCATATGTATGCATATAATTTAAATATAGAATCTGAATATTAGAGTAAATGTGCAATACTTGTCTTTACCCTATTACCTCTCTTGTTTGCCCATCCCGTTAAATGCTTTATTCTTCCATTATACCCCTACTCTACTCTGTCTCTCTCTCTCCCTCCCTCCCTCTCTTCCTTCCTTTCCCCTCTTGAGCCTGCATAGGATATAAAAAAGTGATATTTGTCTTCCTGAGTGCAGCTCATTTTGTTTAGCATCATGATATCTAGACCAATCTAATTTTCCAGTAAATAAGATAATTTCATTCTTCAAAGTTCCATAAAGCTACGCTGTGCATATTACATTTTCTTTATTTATCTGTTGATGGGTGTGTATCTAGGAAGTTTTATATCTTGGCTATAGGAAATGGCATGGCAGTATACATGGATGTGCAACTATTTCTGCGAGGTGCTTATTTGGAATAATTTGGATATGCACTCAGAAGGGGTAGGACTGGAGTATACACCAGTTTAATTTTTGTTTTTCTGAGGAACTGCCATACTGATTCCTATAGTTACTGGATAGTGTACATTTCCACCAACAATGAATAAGGTTTCCCTTCCCCCACATCCTCCTTAGCCTTTGCTAGTTATCATTTTCTTGATGATAACCGTCTGATTGGCATGAGATAGAATCTCAATGTAGTTTAAAATTTGTATTTCCCTATGGCTAAAAATATTGAATTTTTCATATATTTATTGACTATATTTCTTCTTTTGAGAAAATTTCCATTCGTTTTTCTGTTTCTTAACTGGATGGCTTTTTGTGCTTTATTTTATTTTTTTAATTCTTTATATATTCTAAATATGACTCTCCAGTCAGAAGTTTAATTAGCACAGAGTTTTCTCCTATCTTTTCACTCTGCTGATTGTATGCTTTGTTGTGAAGAAGCATTTTAATTTCACAAGATCCCATTTGGTAATCCATGCTGTTCTGGATAGTTTTATGTCAACTTGTCACAGATAAAAGTTATCTGAAAGGAAGAAATCTTAAGTGAGAAAATGCCTTCATAAGATTGACTGTAGGACACTCATTTTTCTAATTAGTGATTGATGGGGAAAGGTACAGCCCATTATGGATAGTGTCATCCCTGAGATGGTGTCCTGGGTTCTGTAAGAAAGCTGGGTGAGCAAGCCATGTGAGCAAGCCAGTGAATAGCATCATCCATGACATCTGCATCAGCTTCTGCCTCTAGTTTCCTGCTCTGTTTGAATTCCTGTCCTGACTTTCTTGATGATGTGAATTGGAAGCTTAATCCAAATAAATCCTTTCCTCCCCAACTTGCTTTCAGTAATGGTATTTCATTGTAGCAATAGAAACCCTAACTAGGACTCTTGCTATTATTTTCTTGACTATTGGATTTCTTTTCAGAATGTCTTCAAGTATCTGCAGGTCTTACATTTACAGTCTTTGATACATTAGAGTGCTTTGTGCATGTGTGTGGGTACAGGATGAGAGAGAAATGAATCCAATTTCATTCTTGTTCATGTAGATGTCCGTTTTCTCCGGTACCATTTGTTGAAGAGATTCTCTTTTTTTCCAATGCACGTTTTGGCATTTTGTTAAAAACCATGTGTGTCTGTGTCTGTGTCTGTGTCTGTGTCTGTGAGGGTTTGGTAGCTGGATTCTCTAACCTATTAGATTGGTATGTTGTCTGTTTTATATCAGTACTGTGTATATTTGTGACAATGGTTCTGTAATATAGTTTGAGGTCAGGATTGGAATGCCTCCAGTATTGCTCTCTGTGTTCTAGAAGTTTGGGGTTGTGCATTTCTATATGAATCTTAGGATTGTATTCTTCTAGTTCTGTGGGGAATGTTAAGGAAAGTCTTTTCATCTCCTAATGTCTAATTTCTTTTTTCTGTGCTTTAAAGTCGTCACCATAGAGATCTTTCTTCTTCTTGGTTAGGTTTGTTACCAGATGTTGTATTATTTTTTATTTTTCAAGGCTATTGTCAAAGGGATTCCCACCTGGTTTCTCTCTTGGAAAGTTTGCGAATGGTGTACAGAGACGCTGCTGACGTTTGGATATTGTTTTCATGTCCTGCTACTTTGCTGAAGATGATTGCCAGATAGAAGCGTTTTCTCTAGAGTTGTTAGGAATTTAAAAGCACAGGATCACATTGTCTAAAAAATAAGACAACTTATCTTTTTTTTTTGTTTGTATTTTTAATTTCTTTCTCTTACCTCACTGTTCTAGCTAAAACATCAAGCATTATGTTGAAAAAGAGTAGAAAATACAGGCTTCCTTTTCCTGTGTGTCCTTACTGGGTTTTTGTATCAGAACAGAGTAACACTGGCTTTATAAAAGGATGTAGCTTTGTTTCTTTCCTTTCTACTTCATGGAATTGTTTGAGTATTATTGATGTTAGTTTTTTAAAGGTTTGTGGTTGTGAGTCTGTCTAGTCCTTGCCTTTTCTTTGTTGGGAGACCTTATTCATGCTTTAATCTTATTGCTTATTATAGAGCCATATAAGTTGTTTATATCTAATTTTATTAATTTGGGTCTTCTTTCTTTATATTTTTATGGTTCTGGGGATCATATCCAAGGCCTTGCTTGTGTTAGGCAAGTGCTGTACCACTAAGTTATCTCTACACCATCTATGTCTGTCTGTCTGTCTGTCTGTCTGTCTATCTATCTATCTATCTATCTATCTATCTATCTATCTATCATCTACCCATAAATATATCATCTATGTATGTATGTGTGTCTGTCTGTCTAACTGAGACAGGGTATCTCTACATAGCCCTGGCTATTCTGGAAATCACTATGTAGATCAGGCTGGTCTGGAACTTGCAGAGATCTGTCTGTCTCTGCCTCCTGAGTGCCAGGATTAAAGACATGCACTGTCATGCCCACACTATCCTTGAACTCTTTATAATCTAGGCAGCCCCAAATATGTGAGCCTCTTATGTCAGCCTTTGGAGTAGCTGGGTTTATAGGCTACTCAAGTCTGGCTCATCTATCTTTGTTTTGGTTTGATTAATGGTTCATGGATCTTGTCTTTTAAAAGAGCCAGCCCTTTAAAAATTGATCATTTGTATTGTTCTTTTTGTCTCCACTTCATTAATTTCTGTCTCAATATTTATTATTTCTTTTCATCTACTGTTTGTAGGCTTGGCTTGTTCCTGTTATCTAAGACTGTGAGCTGTACTGGATGTACTGTCAGTAATCATCTGAGGTGTTTGGTATTTTAGTGTAATCACACATCACTATGAACTTTCCTTTTAGATCTGCTTTTGCTGTGTCTGAAAGGTCCTAAGAAGTTGTCTTCATTTCCATTTTATTTAAAAAACTTAAAAATTTCCTCCTTGATTTCTTGAAAAGCTCATTTTCTAGTTTATTTTTATGCTGATCTAGTTTTATTCCACTATTGTACATATAAGATATAACATATAATTTTAATATTTTTGTATTTGTTAAATCTTGCCTTGAGGTCTAAAATGTCATCTGTTTGAGATAAGGCTCCAGGGACTGCTGATAAGAAGGTGTCTCCTGCATCTATGGGGTAAAATATTCTGTAAATATATATTAAGTTTATTTTATTTATGGTGCATTTTAAAAATAAACTTTCTTTGTTGAGTTTTTGTTTGGATGATCTTCCTGTTGTTAGATTTCAGTGTTGACTCCACTCGCAATGTACTGTTTCTAGACTTAGAAACCCTTTAAGTCCAGTAGTCCTTATTTTATGATACTGAATGCAGTAATGTTTGATACATGTGTAATTGCAGTTGTTATATGTTTTGATAGATTGTTTCCATTACTGACATGTACTGATTTTTCTTTTTTTGTCTCCTAAGTTTAGCTTTAAATCTATTTTATCAGACATATATATATATATATATATATATATATATATATATATATATATATAAATTTCTGATTGATTTTGGCTTCCATTCACTTGGTATATTGATTTCCATCCTTTGACTTGCAGGATGCTTATATCTTTGCCAGTAAGTTGTGTTTATGATAGGCAATTAATGGTAGGGTCCTGTTTTTCAATTTACTAAGCTAGTCTGAATCTTTTAGTTACAGCATGAGGAGCGCTTATATTTAGAGTTACTCCTGAGAGCAGTTTACTTATGTCTGCCCTTTTTTTTCTGATTCTCCTAGTTGAATCAATTGTTTGCTATTTTGTTTCTCCCCTATTGATATCAGAGGTTTATTAGTGTACCAAGCTTGGCATGATGGATTGTTTCCCAGCTCTTCTTTGCTTACTCTCCTCATGGAATCTATTCTCTCTTGTATTATGATTAACACTCTCTTTCCTTCCAGTGTAGGAGGCTTTTAATTATGTCCTGTAGTTGTGGTTTGGTGATCATGAATTACTTTATTTTGTGCTTGTCTTGAAATGTCTTTATTTCTATGTTGACTTTTTAAAAAGATAGCTTTGCTAGATATAGAATATGAGTTGACAGTGACTTACTTTCACCAAATTTAATTCTCTTGATAATACTACCAGATGTATTTCTCTTCTGTTTTTTTTCTTATGATGAATATCACTTTCACATGCCTGAAAGTCCAGGAGTCATCACTGATATTCATACTTTGATACACTCTTAGACAGTACATTAGGAAATACAGAATTGAATCTTACTTTAGAATATTTCCTTTTTAATCTATTCCTGATGTTACCACCTAGACCGAGCAACCATTTTCTCTTAATTAGATGCCTACAGGAGCATTCCAACGATTGCTCCCATTTCCTTTCTGTTCCTCTTCACAGGACTTGGTGGCCTGTATTATCTTGAAATGTAAACATAACCATGCCATTTCTCACCTAGAAGCCTAAGATTTTATCTCTTAGCCTATATGCTTCATAAGCTCTAGCCAATAACTCTCCAGCTTTAGTCTATATCTTTCTTTACTACCTTCCTCTGCAAGCAATGCTGGACTCTTGGAATATGTCAATCTCTTTTTTAGTGCAGGAACTTTGTATCTGTTTTTCCTCCTCTTCATAGCTCTAACTGTCCCCTACATCACAGCTGTTTATGTATTGTTTAGTTCTCAGCTTGAGAACTACTTCTTCAGTGAGATCTTTTCTGCCATAGGCAACTACTATTATGCTATTGAATCTAGGTCCTTTGCTTTCTCTCTCTTATACCATCCTACACATAAACAGGACTCATCTCCAGTGTATTTACTTGTTAGTAATGTCTGTGTGTTCCAGAGAGAAAATTCCGTGTAGTTTGAGACAATGTTTGTATTATTAATTGTGGTGTTCCAAATTCAACATCATGCCTCGCACAGAGCATGTCTTAGTTACTGGTGGATAGAGAAATGCAGATCCAGGGAGCAGAGGGAAGTGGAAGGGTCTGAGTCTGGTGGGAATTCTCCCCTTCCAGTCTTTGGCTTTTGGAGAATTAGAGTTAGTGCTATTCTGAGAATATGGTCTCTGTGAATGAAATGGTGCCAGATAGAACTCAGCACAATTTCTCCCTGAATGTTCCCTAGGGCCCCCAGTTGCTAGATGGGGTGCTTCCATGCTGAACACGCAAGACTCCTAAAGGGATAGTGCTGATCAACAGTTCCATGTGACTTGTTTCCCATGAGTACTTATCTTTTAGGCAGTATGTAAAAACTGAAGTGCTATAAAGAGCCATCGCATGTTAGCTGGAGATGGGTAGTGCTGGTCTGGGCACACGAGTTAGTGCTGAGGAGGGAGAGAGAAGGGCAGGAGGAATTTTGAGCTCAGGGGACTCCAAAGTCCCTGGAAATCACCATTCTTCTATCCTATTGTAGCTGAGAGCCTCAGGCACAGGGGAAGTTGACCAAATGAATATATAAAATATTTGTGGAAAGCAGGCAGGCAATGCAGATTACCTTGGCTCTCACATCCTTCTAGATGAGGCTGTGGTGAGGTTCTAAAGTATGAGAGCTTGGTGAAGAGGCCTCTCAAACCACTGAGAGGATTTAGCACAAAATTAAAATTCCCATTTACTGTTTTTTCTTTCCTTTTTCTGAGTCTCCCTGTCACAATTCTCAGAAACAAAATATGAGGTGACAATAAGATAACTTGCTTTGTTAACTGGAGGTCTCATAAATATGGCTAATGTCAGGTGTTACATTAATGTCAGGTGCTAACTCCTAACACTTTTGCTGTTTTGTTCAGATTTTGGAAGAAAAGGAAGTTTGAAATTTGTACTGCTATCAGCCTGGCAATGAAGAAGTAGAATTTCTGTATTCATGGATACAGCAATGTTCAGACTACCCTATCTTAGTTAAGGTTCTCTTTCTCTGAAATATACCACGACTAAAAGCAACTTGGGGAGGAAAGGGTTCATTTTGCCTTATTTTGCCTGTACATTCATCACTGAAGTAAGCCAGAGAAGGAACCTGAAGGCAGGAAACAGAGCAGAAGTCATAGAAGAGTGATACTTACTGTCTTGCTCTCCATAGCTTATTCAGTCTACTTTCTCATAGCACCCAAGACCACCAGCCTAGGACTGGCCCCACTCACAGGGAACAAGGCCCTTCCACATCAACCATCAATCAAGAAAAATGCACTCTAGGCTTTCCCACAGGTCATTCTAGTGGGGGAATTTTCTCAGTTGAGGAGTCCTCTTCCAAAATGACTCTAGCTTGTGTCAATATGGCATAAGACTAGCCAGCACAAGGAGCACTTACTGATATTTGAAGTCTCTCTGATAGATGTAATTAAACCTAGACCTACTCCTAAATGCATAGACATTAAAGGACTCCAAAGTCCCTTGAAAGCCACTCTGTTGAATGCTGGGTGAGTCACCCCAGAAGGAGAATGCATGTTATGAATCTGACATGAGAGGGCTGAGAGGTTAGAGGACAGAGGCTGGTGAGGAGCAGGCCTAGGCAGGAATTGTGCAAGCTGAGATGTTTTCATCTTCAATGTGCAAATTGGCCCTCTTAGATGATGCCTTCTGTACTTGGTGGGACAAAGGCTCATACTGTCTCTATCTATCCCCCGTTTTTTTTTTTTTTTTGCACGCACATGTATATTTTGTGTGTGATTGCACATGTATGAATGTGTGTGTTTGTATGTGAGAGAATGTGTGTGTGTGTGTGAGCGAATGTGTATGTGTGTGTGTGTGTGTGTGTGTGTGTGTGTGTGTGTGTGTGTGTGTGTGTGTGT
The DNA here is from genome assembly GCA_030556225.1 of Cricetiscus sungorus. Classification (NCBI taxonomy): domain Eukaryota; kingdom Metazoa; phylum Chordata; class Mammalia; order Rodentia; family Cricetidae; genus Cricetiscus; species Cricetiscus sungorus. The sequence continues at coordinate 35,676,348 of JANBXA010000730.1, forward strand.
GTGTAGGTTGTGTGTGTGTATAGGCCTGAAATTAATATCAGGTGTTTTCCTCATCTTTTTTCACCTTATTTATTGAGGCAGGTTCTCTGTCTGAACCTGGAGCTCAAAAGTGTCACCTAGTCTAGCTAGTTAGCATGTACCAGGGATCCCCTATCTCTGCATCTAGAGTGCTGGGGTTAAAGATGGCTACCATGCCTCCTGGACTTTTTAGGTAGATACTGGGGATCTAAACTCCAGACCACACACTTGTGCAGCACAAATGGTCCATCAACAGAATCATCTCTCCAGCCTTGAGGCAGAGGCTGTCTCGATCAGCTGTAAGGCCTGATGTCAGACAGCAGAAGGTAGAGTGGTTATAGATAGCATCACTTCCCACACCCTTCCAAAATAGGCACTTTGGAAGTCTGTGGAAAGGCTGTCTCTCTGGAACCTGGGCTTTCACTCATTCTGTGTCCCCTCTGATGTGCTTTGCTCCCTCTTCTTTGCCCATCCTTCAGGGCAGTTGCCTTCAGGATATCTGACGTCTCTCCAAGCCCACAGCTGCCAACTACTGCTCAGAACCAGTGTCATCTATGGCCATCACATCCTCTGTGCACCATGTTCCCACACTGCTGTCTCTTCTGCCTATCTTTTTAAAAAAGTTAATGTTTTTATTGTGGAAAATTTCAAGCATGTACAAAGCAGTATAGAATAATAACCCCCAAGAATCATTATCTAGCTACAATAATTATCAACTTGTGGCAAATTTTTTTTCACTTAAGCCTGCTATTCTACCTCTCCACTGGGTTATTTTGAAGCAAATCTCAGCCTTTGTATGATTCTACCCACAAATATTTCAGTACCAGTCTCTAAAAGGTAACAGACTAAATAAAATATCAGCAATATCATACTCTCTGGAATTGACTGTAATTTCTTAATATCTTCAAATTTCTGAGTAGTGCTGACATTTCTCTGACTTTTCTTTACAATTGGTTTATTTGAATTAGAATTCAAATAAGGTCCACACCATGCTTTTTGGTTGAAATGTTTTTCTTAAAGACTTACTCTAGAGATTTCCCTCCTGTAGATTTTTCCACAGGAATTGATTTTGCTGGTTGCATCTCCATTATGTTGTTGAATGCTTCTGCTCCCCGTGTTTCCTATAAATCAATACTTAGGTCCATCTGCTTCAGGCTTTATTATTGTTATTTTGTAGAGGGTGGTAGCACTTCCATTATGGATGCAAAATAACTGGTTGCTTCTTTTCTTGGGGCATTAGCAACTACTGAAGATTGTTACCTGCATCTGAATTGGCAAGATTCTTCTTTGAAGGGCCAGACAACAAATGTTTTAGTCTGTAGACCATGTGGTATCTTATTCAATCACTCAGGAAGCAGTTAAAGCCAACATGGAAAGGACAAGGCATGGATGAGTTCCCTTCAAAACTATAAAAGCAAAAAGCCAAATGTCGTTCAAGCATACTGGTTTACCCATCCCTTCCTAGGGCATTCACTATAACTGTTTAAGTCACTGATCAAGGGGTAAGCCTGTCATTCCTTCATTTACTAGTGAAATATATTTATGAAAAGAAAATGCCTTTACTAGTTCCATTCTTTCTGTGTCTTTCAAAATGATGTTCCTGTCTCCCCCTTACTCTATCAAAATTGGTCTTCCTAAGACTGTCAGTAACCTTCTTGTTGCCCAATCTAGTGGTTGCTTTTTCTTTTTCTTCTCTGCTTCTTAAATTGATCTCTTGAGAATTTAATACAGCGTATTTTGAGCATATTCACTCATTCCCCCAGCTCCTCCCAGATTCACCTAGCTTTCCTACCCATAAGACTTTGCATGCTTTTCCTCTACCCCATCTCTTTCAACTCATCAAGTATGATTTGTGCTACATATATACTCTTGGATATACACCTTCCACTGGACTTACCAGGCATCATCATATTATTAAAGAAAACTGCCTTCCCTATCCTACCAACTACCTGTTTCCAATAGCTCCTTAGCAAGGGGTAGGACTTCATATCCCCTTTCTAACCTGGGTTTTTGTGTGGCTTGAGTTTGTATAGGATTTATACATTCTGTTCTTATGTGCAACTGACCCACTGTGTCTGAAAAGTACTGTTTCATGTGGCTTTCCCAATCTTTCTGTCCTCTCTCCTGCAACAATCCCAGAGACATGGGAGAAGAGACTGTGATATAGATGTCTCATTTAAGGCTGAGTACTCCACAGTCTCTTGTTCTCTGTGCTTTGAACAGCTCTGGGTCTCTGTTAATGACAATCTACTGCAAAATCGTGGTCAACTCCAAGTTCTCCATGTGAGACCCTTGACATCAACAGTTGACATGTAGTTATCCCTTTTCATGGAACACTTTCTGCTCCTGACTTTGAAAACATGGGTGTTTCCTCTACCTTATTGATAACTTCCCAAACAGGCTATGAGCCTCAGATATCCCGGCAATCAGGCCTCTTTTCTTCTTTATCTATAACCCCTCAGCAAGAAAATCACCATAGGCAGGTGGCTTCTAAAGCTATAGCCCATCGGGTTCTATGTGTGTCCATCTGGTTGCCCATGGGCCATTTTCATTGTGAATGAATGTCTTGTCAAATTTTTCATGTTTAAACTGAATTCTTGCTCTTTCTTATAAAATCTTCTCCCTCTTCAATATTCCATTTCTCAGTTAATGACAATTTTATCCCTTTAATAGCTCAAACAAAAAAAATTCTTAGTGTCATCCTTGACACTTCTCTTTCTTTCACTCCCCACATCCAATCTGTCAGCAAATGCTGTTGGCTCTGTCTTCAGAACACACTCACTTCTCACCACCTTCATTTCTTCTACTGGGTTTAAGCTACCATCATCCCTTTCCTGTATTGGACCAACATTTTGCTCACAATGAAAATAAGTTCTGTCTAGTTACTGTTCTATTGCTGTGAAGAGACACCATAACAAAGACAGTTTATAAAAGAAAGCATTTAATTGGGAGCTTGCTTCCAGTTTCAGAGAGTCAGTCCATGACCATCAAGGTGAGGAGAATAGTGGCAGGCAGGTAGACGTGATGCTGGAGCAGTAGATGTGAGGTCATTCATGTCCAGATCTGCATACAGGGGGCAGAAAGCAAGACTGGACCTGGTATAGGCTTTTGAAAGCTTAAAGCCCATCCCCAGTGATGCACCTAATCCAACATGGCCACACCCCCTAATCCTTCCTAAACAGTCTACCAACTGGGAATAAATGTTCACATATATGAGCCTGCAAAAGGTCATTTCCGTTCAAACCACCTCACTGTCCTACATGGGCTGTGCTCTCAATCTAGATCCCAAGCAGACCACAAAAAACTGCAAACAGGTTATCTTACTTGCATTTTCCTCATTCAATGATGTCCTGCGGTGATACCTTGCTTGTACAAATACAGCCTGACTGAAGGTCAGAGAATGGAGCTTTCTACTAGCTAACCATAGAGATCTGTACAGACAGACAGGAAGTGAGGTGGCTGGGCCAAGAGAGGCTTCCTGCTGAAATGCTGAAGAGGTATGGTGTGGCTGTGGCTTGCTCCTTCCTCTCTCTGTTATCTCAGCATCTTCCTCTATATCTGACTCTGGATTTTTATTATTTAGACCGATTAAGAACTCCATTTACAATGTCCCATCTCATGAAGGTGAGAGGGTCCTTAAAATGTTCCTTTTCTTCCAAAGCAGCCTCAAACTTCCCCAGATTCCCAGTTTAGCTAGATCTGGGGTGAGGAGCCCTCTCTGATCTCACTGCTGGCCAAAGGTGTTTTCCATCAGATCTTCATATGCCCATCCTGTTTCAGTGTTTGTTTCCAGCATCTTTAGCCTAGTATTTGTGCTAATCCAGAGAAAGGCAGTGATGGCCTCTCCTTTAGCATTTTCTACCCGTCTCTTTGTCACCCAGGGGTGCTGGTGACTTGGTTCTTCTCCACTCATGTATATGAAATTGTGTCTGTTGTTTTGAATTAGAATTCACATGTGACATATGGATACCTAGGGTCCCTGCTGGGGGAATGTGGATGATGTCATGAAGCAGAAATGTCTGCAAGGCCGCCAGCCTGCAACCCCTCCCTGGCCAAGCTGTTCATGATCAGCCTTTGGCCCCTATACCAGCACAGACTCAGAGCAATGTGCCATTATTCGTGATCACAGGCTGCACCTTTTTAAAGTCCCCTGTTGGCTCCTGGTGGGAGTTAGTCAGATTACATTAGCTTTGTAACCCCTTCTGTTTTGAGATAGTCTAATGATTACAAATACTTTGCACTGCCCATCTAACAATGTCTCCTGATTTTCTGAGGTTTCTTCCATCACAACTGTTTTTAACACTCTTAAGTGAACACTCTAGTGAAGATAAAAACAGAGCCCACTTCCCAGAGTGAGCCTGTAAAGGCAGGCACAAATCCCTTTACATGTTCTTAGTACTTAGCACAGTGGTAGGATGTAGTAGGGGACCAACAGCTGTTTATTATAGATAATCATAAATAAGAAAGTTCTGCTAATTAAGTCCCCATTATGGGTAGACACCAATCTGAACCCTATGTGTCCCTCAACATAACTCTGTACAGCACTATTATTACTGCTTTATAGATATTGATACTGGGCTCAGAAGTGCTAAGTCTTCATTTAAAGTGACATAGCTTTTTAAACAGTAAAGATTTGAACCCAACATGATTGAGTCCAGGATTCAACTTGTCTTTTGAGTATTATTTTAAATGTACTTAGTTCTCCTTACTTTTTGTATATGTATACATGTATGTGTATGCATATGTGTTTGTGTGGGTGAACATATACATGCTCATGTGGGTATGTTGAGGTACATGTGCATGAAGGACAGAGATTGGTGTTGGGTATCTTCCTCAATTGCTTTTCTACCCTTTTTATTTACAGATTTTGTTATTTGACAATTTCATGCATGTTTGTAATACATCCTGACAACTGTTCTATCCTACTCTTTCTTATCTCCTTACCATCTCCACCAACCTCCTTCCCTGTCATTCCTTTAGTAATATCTTCAAGTTTAATCCATGTTGTACCATTGATTAGGATTGCCTTCCCATGTAATGATCAGTAGCAATTCTCATTGTGCTTACTTATTTATTTGTTGATAGATTCATTAGTTGTATGATCTTGGCTGTTGTAAATGTACTACCATGAACTTGGGTTCACCTGTTTGAGTGTTCACTTTCAGTGTTTTAGATATTTATGTTCAGAAGTGGAATTGCTGGATCATATGATCATTCCTGTACCATTGCTAGTGCAATGTTACAAGAGTTCAGATTTCTCCTCATTCTCATCAAGATTTGTTATATTTTCTTTTTAAGATGAAAGCCATCCTAATGGATATGACATGGTCTCTCACTATGCTGTCTGCTCTAATGATGGGTGACAATGAGATAAAAGCCATGTGTACGTTGACTAGTTGTATGATTCTTTTGGAAGAGATGTGTGCTGAAGTTCCATTTAAATTGTTTTAATTTGCTAAAAGATAGCATTTTCCTTTTTTATATTGTTGAAAATAATGTGAGCATAAGTCCAAAGGGCTTAGTTCTGGGCTCTTCAGTAATTTCCATTTGACTATGCTTGTTTTTATGAAAGTGTGATACCTCAACCTTGTTCTTTTTCCAGGTTATTTTATTTATTCTTTTTTATTTAGTCTTTTTAGCTTTCCTTGTAAGTTTTAGTATTATATTTTTACTTGTATAGAAATGTTACTGGAATTTTGATAGGGATTGTATTGAATTTGTAGACCCCCTTGGATAGAATTGACATCTGAGAATACTTTTGTTCAGCCTGTGAACAGACATGATTTTCTTTTAATATTTTTCAGCAACATTTTGTAGTTTTTCCTTTTTAAAGGTTGTCCTTCTTTTTAAAATTTGCCTGATTCATCTAGTTCTCCTGTTGATATCACCAATAATGTTACAACTGTTGCATGCTACTGTGTAGCTTTCCATCCCCAATATATAAATAAAACAGTAATGTTTATATAGATTTTTAAAAGTGCTTTGTAACATGGATAGCCAGCTATTTGCTACTCAGATATTTCCATTGAAGAATCCATCTTGGAGCCATATGGTGGTGGTACCTTTAATCTCAGCACTCAGAAGGCAGAGGGAGGCAGATCTCTGAGTTGGAGGCCATCCTGGTTTACAGAGCTTCTTCCAGGACAACCCAGTGAAATCTTGTCTCAAAAAAAAAAATTCATCTTGGAGATCCTTTGGAATGAAAACCTTGAGTCTTTGTAATGCTGTATGAACTCTATAGTTTATTTAGTTGATCCCTTCTTGATGGACATACACATTAAGAAATACTCTGTATTATATGAATATTTCAATGAATAAATGTGTTATTTACATATGTGAAAATATATTTGAAAAATATGGACAAAGTAAGTGGAATTATAGGGCTGAAACATGTTTTAAAACTTTTGCAGTATTCCCCCAAATTATCTTCTATGGAAGTTGTACAGACTGTCTACCTACTCAATATAGCACCAGATTCTTAAATCCTTGTCAACATACAATGTCATTAAAATTTTGGTCCTTGGCTATCTAAGAGATGAGAAATTATATTTCTTAGTTTATCTTATTGTTAGACTAGACATCCATTCAAATATTAAGAGTCACTTGTATTTTTTCTGTGCATTAATTCTTCATATCATTTGCACATTTTCTTAAGAATTTGAAGATGTTCTTTGTATTAAGGAAATTAGTCCTTTATGATAAAACACAAATACAGAAATGTTTTTTCTATTTGCAGTTTCCCTATTGAAGTTGTTTATGTTTTTGTGACAATTTTGATATTTTATTGAGTTAAGCATGTCAGTCTTTTTTTATTATTTTGGTTTTAGATTGTGCTTACAAAGGTCTTTATAATGGCAAAAATTATGCCTTTTTCTTTTCACTTCCATTATTTTCTTTGGTCTTGTATTTATTGATAATTTACTTTGGTGTAAGACTTGAGGATCCTATTCAACTCTTTTTCTATAGGTCTCCTAAGTTGTTCTAATACAATTTGTTTAATAATTTATATTTTTCTTGGTGAAAGATATTTCTTATAAGTATATAGGCCCATTTCAGTAAATTTTAATCTATTCTGTTTACTCATTGTTCATTAACATGTTGCAATTTTTGAATAGTTCCATTGTGGTAGATCTTAGGCACATAGTCTGGCTAGTATTTTGTCAACATGATAGACACTAGTGTCATTTTGGAAGAGGGAACTTCAATTGAAAAAATGCCCCACTAGATTGGCCTATGGGCAAGCCTATGGTGCATTTTCTTTGTTGATAATTTATGTGGGAGGGCCTAAATGGGGCTACCTCTGGGCTGGTGGTCCTGGGTTCTGTAAGAAAGCAGGCTGAGCAAGCCATTAGAGTGGGGGACAAGTCAATAATCAGTACATATCCATGGCCTATCCTTCTAGGTCCCTGCCTTCAATACCTTCCTTGACTTGCCTGGATGGTGGACTACAAGCTGAAAGATAAAATGAACCCTTTCCTCCTTAAGTAGCATTTGGTCATAGTATTTGATCATAGCAGTAGAGACACTACCTAAGACAGCATAGTTTGTTCTTTTCTTTTTCAGATTTCCTGCATATTATTGTTTATTTACTGTTTCATGAACTTTAGGTTAAATATGTTTACCTTTCCCCAAATTTATTGGTAATATATTCAGTTTGTGATGAGATATGGAGAATTTACATATTTATGAGTTTAAAGTTTTACTCATGAATACAATATAATTTTCTATTGGTTCAAATTATTTTGTGTCTTCAAATAGATTTTTAGATTAAGCATTTCTTTATATTTACAAATTTATTATTAAAAATTTGTGTGTTTTTTTTGTCCTGTTTTTGTCTGTCATGAAGATCATGCCCCTCACTGCTGGAGATGTTACTGGGCTCCTGGAAATGTCATGGCCATGGGCTTCACACCCACCTGGCCTAGGGTGCTGTAAGTGTCCCCAAAGAAACCCCTCCCCAAACACTGCCACTTATTCCAGACTTGGCCGATGGTTTGCTGTCTGGTGTCAGTATCTGAGGGGTGATCTGTGTGAGTCTTTTCTCATTTCCTTCCATTTGCCTAGAAAACTCTTGCATACATGTGATTTCCTTTGCTCTTTACAATAACTATGAGATGTTGACAGAGAGTATGTGCTTGTGCCCAGGGCATAGTTGTCACACAGGGAGATAAGATACCCCCCCCCAAGCTCACATAGGTGAGGACAGGAAGGCAGAACTGGGACATCCAGCGAGGTTTTTCTTCAGTTATGGTACCTACTTTCTCACCACATCTTCCCTTTCCCTTTTCCTCCCCTCTCTTCTTCTCCTTTTTCCTCTTTCCTTCACCCCCTCCTTCCTCCCTCCTTCCTTCTGCTCACTTTTCTCTCTCACTCAACCCTACCCTCTGTCTCCCTTTCTTGTCTTTTTTGAGTCCAGGCTCTATTGTATAGCTCAGGCTGGCCTCAAGCCAGCTTCAATCCAATTACCTCAGCCTTTCAAGTCCTGGGATGACAGGAATGCCTGTCACACTAAGCTCTTCTCAATTTGGGGCTTTACAATCTTCCGGTCCTCCTCTCCTACAGCCTCAGACTTGCTGTTCTGGGTCTAGGCTTCAAACTTTGCAGCATCTACTGCAGCCAGACTACAAGGCATGGAGGCCCATGCTGCCTTATGCTGTTCTCTGGATGTTTACTGAGACAGCCTTTGGGAACGTTTGTCATTCCCAGAGGTTGGTGGTGACAAGTTGACAACCCAAATTGTTTCACACTGTTGCCTTGATTTCTCAGAGAAAATAATGAAATTTCTCTCCTTGTCTAGACAAGGATTGAAAGCAACCCGACTCTTCAACTCAGCATGGGTTGCCTTGTGCTCCAAAGTCCTCCAGTGCTCCCTAAACCATGGGGGATCCTTCTCAGGACTGCAGGTCCAGTCATATGTGAGGGATACACATTGCCCTAGCATATCAGAGCACAGTCTGAAATGAATCAAAAGTGTGTTCTGAGTCTGGAGCTCACCTCTGCAGCCTTCTTTCCTTTCACTTATTTAGTTACTCATTATTTTTATTAACATGATACTTGTTTATTATTTAGTGACAGAATATAGATTTTCAATACAAGAATACAACACGTGCTGATTAAATTATGTTTAGGCTAGAGTTTGTTTCTTGCCATCATTTCGTGTCATTGGAGACTTTCAGGTTTCCAGGCTCATTTAACTATCTTCCTAGAATATAGTGAAATAAAGTAAAGTCAGTATATCAAAGAAATATCTACATGTCTATGCTCTTGTAGTATTTACTATAGCCAAGATGTGGAATCAATCTACATGCCACTGACAGATGAATAAGAAAATGGGATATTATTCATCCATTAGAGGGAAAAATAATGCTTCTGGTTGCAGCAAAATTGATGGAATTGGAGGATACTGAGCTAACTGAAATAAGCCAGGCAGAGAAATATAAATGTCCCATGTTTTCTTAGATGTGGAAATTAAAAGAAAGTTGATTTTAATGTAGAATAGTAATTATTGCAAGTTGGGAATGTTTGTGCAAATCAAAGCAACATTGTATATCAGGCACTGTTACACTTTGGATGTGAAATATCTCCCACTGGCTCATGTGTTTGAATACCTAGCTGCCAGCTGGTGAGACTGTTTTGGAAAGCTGGCCACCATACCTTCCCCATTTTGGTAAAGTGAATCCATCTTAACTGTTAGTTGCTTCTTGTCATGTATTTTGGGCTGGAAGGAATGTAATAAATATAGGTTCTAAACACAGATAGAGGATAATGGTGCTGACCAGCACAGTAGGAACCTTCCTTGTTTCTTTCTTTATTGCTATTAAAAGTATTCATTACTCTCTACTCACTCAACTTCCTCTAGACTAGTTGCCCAGTGCCCTGGCTAGTTTCTGTGTCAACTCGACACAAGCTAGAGTTGTCTAAGAGATGGAACACCAATTGAGAAAATGTATCTCTAAGATCCAGCTGTAAGAAGGCCTATAAGGTATTTTCTTAATTAGTGATTGATGTAGGAGGGCTGAGCCCAGTATGGGTGGCACAATCCCTAGGGCGGTGGTGGTCAGGGGTAATATAAAGCAGGTTGAACAAGTAATGAGGAGCAAGCCAGTAAACAGCACTCCTCTATGGCCTCTGCGTCAGTTTCCATCTCTAGGTTCCTTCCCTGTTTGAGTTACTGGCACAATCACCTTTGATGATGAACTGTGACATGGAAATATAAGTGAAATATCCTCTTTGTTCCCAACTGGCTTGTGATCATGGTGCTTTGCCACGGCACTCAAAATCCTAACGGAAACACCTGGATGGCCATCTTTCTTAGCCATTGCTCCTTTAATTTATCCATTCAATATATCTGTGTTAGACATGGCTCCTGGTGCTGAGGGTACAGAGGTGTACAGGATTTCAAAGTCCTCACACTGGGGTCTGGATAGACTATTCAACAATAAGAGTGCCCTGCTCTACCAGAGGACCCAAATTTGATTTACAGCACCCCATCAGGTGGCTCACAATTGCCTGTAATTTCAGCTCCAGGAGATCCAACTCCCTTTCTTGGCCTCTTCGGGCACCTACCAGCATGCACAGGCACATACTCACATGCATATACATAATAAAAATAATAAATCAAACTCTTCAACTTTATGAGGTAGGAGGAGAGATAAATCATTGGTAACCATACAAGCAAATAAGATGGCTTCCCACAGTGTAGGTGCCTTGGAAAAAAAGAAAACAAAGACATATGAAAGAAGGGCATTTGGAAGAGGTGTCACTTCCAAACTAAGTGGCCAAGAGAATTGTCTGACTATGTGACATTTGATGTTGAACTGACAAGGAAGAACTGACTATAAAGATCTGAGGAAAGAGAATTCAAGGTAGATGGGGAATTATGTGCAAAGGTCCTGAGGCAGATGCAAGGTTCACATGGTACTGCTGCTTTCAGCAAGGTCCTTCTTAAGCCAATGGACTGAGGGTCAAGCGAGGGGTCTGTGAGTGGGGAGAACCTGCTGTTCTCTCAGGTCTTAAGATGGTCATGGAGGGATCAGACATGTTTTCAGAGCACTTCAGGTGCCAAAGGGAAGAATAGAACTGAGTGTTCCCACTTCCTTCCCAGACAAAATGGGCCAATACTGGTCTTGGGTGGATCAAGCGTCTCAGTGATGGAAAATGCTGTTTGTTCCAGAGCTGCATTTGGCAGTTACACTGTGCCTGCCATGACACCTCTAATTGACACAATTTTGGGAGTCATTGAATGGGAAGGAACCCCTCAGAGCACTGTAGAGTACTTCAGTTGACTGATCATGGTAAAGGTGGGGTGAGGAGACTTGGAAGGGATTTCTTGAAGGACCTATTGTTAGGACCACTTCTGTGATTGGGACTTCTGTGATTGTGACTTCTGTGATTGGGTCAGGTCAGCTGATGAACTAAGATTTCACACCATCCTATCACTGTGCCATATTCCTTTCTCTGTCCTACTCACCATAGGTGGTCAACATACAATAAACTGAGTTCTGTGCCTGTCAGAAAAAGATGAGCCAAACCAGATGCTGGGGTTAAAGACAATATGTAGTGTTGCCAGACTCCCAGTGTCTCCATCCTCAGCTTGTTGCTTACCTCAACTGAGGGGCTGGAGCAGGGGAGATCACAACTTTTCTCCTGTGCCAATGTCCTTTAACCACCAGAGCCATCAATCCTGCGTTGGCTCCTAGGAAAGTAGACTGGGAAAGATGCTGAAAAGCAGGGTGAGCTGTCCTTGAGATGCTGACTGATGGCTATTGTCTTGGAGTACTGGTGACTTATTTCCTTCTAAAGTTGTTTGTAAGAGATACAGAGTGGAGTTAGACTCTCCTATCATGGCCAGTGTCAGTCTTTTTAGTAGGAGATCCTGACTGATGGAGCTAACATAGGGAGTGGCTTCTTCTGATTGTTTGTGTAACCATATACAGAGTTGGTGTGACAGGGACTGTGTACATGGAGGGAATGAACCACTGAGAAACAAGTGGCCTAAAATAACTCACCAGTATCTGCTGATACCGGAACCTATAAGGGCCACTTTCCAAATGTCAGCTTACTGGTTGGGTGGGAACACAAACATGTTGGAAAGGACAGTTAGCAGGCAGAGAATGTGGCTCACTGAATACTAGAAGAGTTGGTAGGGATAAGCTGTCAAACACTTTCACTTTATAGATGGACAAATGGATGCTCAGAAAGGCAGGATGAGTTGCTTTAGGTTCTTTGCATTAGGGGTGAGTCAAGGCAAAGCCTAGATTCATCTCAAAGCCCCAGGCTTTCTGATAGATAGATGTATGGGACCACAGCATGCTATCCAATGGGATTTCAGGCACAGAGGACATGCAAGTATTGCCTCCCACTACTTGTCTACCTCTTTTACATATGACAAGGTGTTCCTGAGGAGGAGGCCACTGGACATTTTCTATGTGCTGTTGAACCCAAAATGGCCATACTGAATGAAGCCTTATTCACGACAGACTAGCTTGCATAGGGTGTGTGCTGGATACCTCTGCATAACTGAAGGTGCAATGGAGGCAGGACTGCTGGGGTCATAGAAGATCACTGAACCATGATGTCACATTCCTGTTCTAGCTTTTCTGTGTCTGTAGATAACTTCCTCAACCAGCTCCACAATGCAGACTTTTATTCCTTTTACATTTTTATTTCAGAGTTATTTTTTCCCAGGAACGTCTTCCTTTGCCATCTTTTTCAAAAATTTAGCCCATCACATCATTCTGCCCTCACTCTCCCAAATTCTTGTATTGGGATCTTTCTGCTGCCATTGTGGAGAATGGTGTTCAGCTCCCTGCCATTCATCAGACTTACACAGTGAAGCATCCTCTAGCCTGTTATTTTTCAACCCTGAATTCTCTTAGGACTGTTCCTTGTTTTGTAAAGTGTGACTATTAATGGATCCAGAAAGTACCAGTGTCTTCCCAACCAAAAGAGGTTCAACCAGAGTAATGGAAGAAGGAAAAGATGTCTCTGCTGTTGTTTCTTCTTTCCTTTAATCCTCCGATATCGCCTGACACTTCTGCCTAAGAAGCAATGTGCAGCGTGTATCTACATGGTAAAGCAGACAGAATTCCTATTCCAGAAGACCACACTGAGGGCTCCAGAGAATTTCTGCCCATCTCTGACCTTAACTTAAATCTCCACAGGTTCAAGAACTGAGCATCCTGAAATAACCCCCCCCCCCCGCACACTCTTCCAGTGACTTAGGCCTTAATGCACATTGCCAGTTCTAGCCATCAATGGGGCTCCTGGTATGGAAACTTAATTATTCTTTGGGGTCTCTGGGGTGACAGAGCTGGTGACACCAAGCAGGCCTCACAGCATGCTGGGCAGTGTAGCTTTTCTGGGTATTGTGCTATCTGTCATGTTGACTTTGGTAAATATTTCCCTTTCCTAGTAATAAATGACAACAACTCAGCTGAAGGCATAAAAGGCATCTTACATGAGTGTTAATTATTGAGATTTCGCAAGGAGCTCACTGCAGGGTACCTGGCTAGAAGCAGCTGCTCACCTTATAGCCTGGGGGGGGGCACAGAAGGCATCTTCAGAGGGTGCTATCTGTGACCAATTGGGCCAAGAAGGGCTGGAGAGGGATCTGTTACCTCAAGTGCTTAGGTTAGTGACACTGGCTGCTGTGGACATGAGACCATAGCATGCTGGACCACTCCTCTGGATTGCCATCATCTTGCCATTCATACTTCAGTTTTTAGAGACTGGCTCCCGGGAGGGAAGAGGATGAGAACACTTTCTCCAGACACAATTCCTTTACCCCTTGTAGATGAAAGTTTCTTTCCCACCTGGCCCCACAGTTACTTTGCCCCAAATAAACACAAAGATTTATATTAAGTATAAAATGTTGGCCAATGTCTCAGCCTTCTTATTGGCTAGCTCTGTCTTAATAATTAACCCATTTCTATTAATCTATGTATTGCACAAGGCTGTGACTTCTCCATAATCCAGCATGTTACTCCTTGGGCAGCATGGCAACTCTTTGTGACCCCTCTCTGCCTTCTTCTCCCCAGCCTTCTCCTGCCCTGGTAGCCCTGCCTATACTTCCTGCCTGGCTACTGGTCAATCAGTGTTTTAGTCATCAACCATTAAGAGAAACGTATATACAGAAAAACATCCCCCATCAACCCCCAGGGCTGTGGTGTCTAAAGAGAGTAGCTAAGGTTTATCATCATGTTGACATACTCAGTCCTGCTCCTTGAGGTCGTCTGACCCAATGTCAGTTATATCCTGAGCACGGAGCCCTCTGTGGATGTTAGTAGAGGTCAGTATAGATCAGATCTGCCAATGTAGATGGAGAGTGCTTTGACTCCAGACCTGATCACTGGGGGTCACATCTAAAGTTGGAGCTTCGAAGCCTGAGGCCACCATGAGTATGGTCTCACTTTTCATGCTGCCTCTACATGGCATCTGTGTACAGAGACATCAATGTCTACTTAAAACTTAAAAAAAATATATCAGCTAGTAGAGCCATTAGGGAACAGCAGTGAAACGCAGTGTTATTTAACACACGAACAACTGACAGTAAAGGCAAACTGGGATGTGGTAGGTTCAGGAGTCAGGCAGCTCCAGGTAGGACTAGAGCTGATGCTGGCAACAGTAGACAGGTCTTAGTGTGCTGGGTAGAGTGGCCTTATCACACCCAAGAGCTTCTCTGGATATGATGCTCGTTATGTTTCCAGTTAGGAGTACTTTAAGGGCTTTGGACCCAGCCCAGTGGTAGAGTATGCTTACCTAACATATGCTTGAGCTTAACTTCAATCCTCAGTAAACCCCGCCCCCTAAAAGGAAGAGTTTTAAGATGGTGACTGTGGACCCAGTGCAGAATTCTCTGCCATCACACTTGCAGCTCCTCTTGGGCAGAGATGGGTTTTCAAAAGCACTTTTTGGGTACCCTGCTAGATGCATGGGGGAGGGCAGTTGTCAGCAGGCTGCTGTTCTAGAATATAGAGATGCAGTGAAGCATCACAATGAAACAAAAAAGGTCCTTGGGGACTTTCACTCAGTGTTTGAGTAAGAACAGAGACACAGGTTTCTGATGTGGAGCTTGTTCATGACAATGAAAGTCAGCTAAATTCAGGCCCCAATCCTTGACTGGTACGGAACAGGAGATGACAGAGTTCTCCCTGTGTGCTAGGCTTGGTGAGTCAACTGAGAGGAAGGAACCCTGTGGAACCAAAGTCTTGTTGGGAAGATGAGGCAAGATGCCCACTTAGAGGGAGACAGGATGGAGTTCAGGGCCACACTGTTCCAAGAAATTTCCACAAGGCTGGAGGAGTCCAGGAGTGGAGAGAGGCCTTGAAGAAAGGCTCAAGGAAGAGCTCAGCTGGAGACAGTGAAGTGGGAAGGCTGCTGGCTCATTTCCTGTAGGTGTGCAGTGCGTGTGTGGCAGGAGGCAATGAAAACATAGGATTGCGTGGAAAGGCAGGGCTGTGCATTTGCATGCCCATGTATGTGCATCTGTGTGTGCTTGTGTATAAGATGTGTGTCCTATTGCTATGATGAAACCCCATGACCAAAAACAAGTTGCAGAAGAATGGGTTTATTTGGCTTACATTTCCACAGCACAGTTCATCATTGGAGGAAGTCAGCACAGGAACTCAAGCAGGGCTGGAACCTGGAGGCAGGAGCTGATGCAGAGGCCATGGAGGGGTGCTGCTTACTTGCTTATTTACATAGCTTGCTCAGCCTGCTTTCTTATAGAGCCCAGGGCCACCAGCCTGGGGACAACACCACCTACAGTGTGCGGGGGTCCTCCTTCACCCATCACTAATTAAGAAAATGCCCTACAACTGCATCTTATTAGATGAATTTTCTTAATTGAGGTTTCCTTCTCTCACATGACTTCAGCTTGTGTCAAATTGATGTAAAACTATCCATTGCAGGGTGACATGGATGAGGTTTTAGAAATGATGGGGTCTGATATGGTGGTGCAGGCTGGAGGTGCCAGCAGTAAGGATGGAGAGGCAGGAAGATTGCTGCAAGTTTAAAGCTAGCCTAGACTATATAGTGAATTTCAGGCCAGACAGGGCCAAATAGACAGGGCCATTTCTTCCTGTCTGGAAGAAAAACAAACAAATGAGAAACATATAATGAAATAAAGTTGGAAACTATGAGTTTTGATCACCACACTTGCTTGTCAATATCTATGCTATATGAAAAACTATAATTTCCTCTCTCTTTTCCTTTCTAATTTAATTTTATAAGTGTGTATATGTGCATGTACACATGCACACATATGTACTCACTGTATATATGTACATATGTGTGTGGTGTTCAGAGCTTAATTTGGGATGCCTCCCACGATTACTTTCCACCTTCTCTATTGAAACTGTCTCTTATTGGATTGGCTGGCCTGCAAATGTTGGCGATCTGTTTGTCTTTCCCCTCTCTATCCCCAGAGTCACAGACATGTGCTACCATGCCTGGATTTTTAAAGTAAGCATCAGGGATCCAAACTCAGATCTTCTTGCTCATGCAGGCACTTTAGAAGTAAGCTTAGACATTATTCCTCTCTGTATCCCATCTCCTTGACATGAAGATGGTTTTCCAGATCCAAAATTTACAGGAGAGACATTACAAATGAAGGTCCTTAGTCACCAGAATGCCTTTGAGTATGGCTGCAAGAGACCAAGAGGAAGGGACTTCTTATGACCAGTACTCTGGTTGGCATTCCTTCTTGGAGCCATGAGTGTTTACTGAGGGAAGATTTAGTGGAACTCACAGGAGCCCATTGATTTCAGGCAAACCAGACCCTCAATGGATGCTTTAATTATTCTGGCAGCTTCCCCTAAGGCTCCATTCTTTATTTCAATGTTGGAAAACTCATGTATGTGATTTTCTTCTTTGCCTGACCAGCTATCAGTCAGTCTGAGACAACACTCCTCTGGAAGCCCCAGGAGAGACATAAATAATGGCTGCTCATACAGAATGCCTCCCTCACCCAGAGAGGGGGTGGTTCTGGCTGCTCCTTTTGAACAGGGAATTCTGAGACAAGGAGGAGCAGCAGAGGAGAATCCTGCCCCCCAGGGCTTGTGAGCACTCTTCTCTCCCCTTTCTGCTTCCTCTCCCTTCTTCCCTTCCTTTGCAACCTGGAGTGGAGTTGTCTGGGCATGTCTGTTGGCTCCTTGTTTCTAATGGAACCTCTTGAGTGCTAGCTGCCTTAGGACTGGAATGTTTGGAAACTGAATGGTTTCTTGATAGTCTGATTTGCTCCCATTGCTCATGTTTACATTACCCTTGACCTAGTGCTGGAGATACTTTTCACAGTGGTATTACCAAATATTGGGCAAAAAGAGACTTAAGGGAGGAGAGGTTGACTATGGCCATGGTTTGTGGGGATATGGTCTAACATGGTAGGAAAAGTGTGGTTGTGGGGAAGGCACAGTACAGTGGTGGGGAGGCCATGGCAGCAGGTAGGAACCTAACCCATCTGTAACCTTCAAGGCCTGCACAATAGTCATCTACTTCCTCCTGGAAGTAGATGCAGCCTCTCATAGCAGCATCATCAGCTGGGACCAAGTGTTCGAATACATGTGGCTTTAGGAAGCATTTCACATCCAAACCACCCCACCCAGTGTGTCAGAGCAACTCCAAAACAGTTTCATAGTAGAGGCATTTCTATACAGACCGGGATCCAGTCTCAGTAGAACCAGGACCAAGGAGCAGGATCTAGAAGTGATCAGAAATTCCCACCCTACTCCCCTTCCTATTCTCATTTACAACCTACACAATTATGGAATTGATCAATTGAAAGAATATTTATGAAGCTGCCCATCTTTTATTGGGCCCTGTTCCATTGTTGTGTGTACAGGATGAACGAGACATACAGTCCCAGCCTTCCAGTCATGAATGGAAAACTAAGAGTGGAATGAATGGGCCAGAGAGTGAGTTCAGACACTCACACTTAAGAGTAGACAGTGCTCCATGCTTGCCTGGAGCCCCAGTCAGCACTAGTAAAATGAGAACTGTGGAGAACTGTGCCAGGTAGCATTTCTGTACTTAACTGTATTGGTAGCTGTGTTACCAATTTAATTTATTTTATAACCTAATCCTGTCATTCTTAGAGACCAGCAAGAAAGATAGAGGAGTTTGGGATGGCAGAGACCCTATGCCTTTTGATTGCACAAGTTCTTTGTGTTTTAATAAGAACACAGAACAGTGCAAGATTCTGATGTCTAAACCAATAGGGGTGACTGGGGAGGGTGGGCTCTCCCATTGGCATTAACAAGATCTTCTTATGATTTTAATTCTACTTATTAGTTAATTAAAAAAATTATGAAGTTAAATAATTACAAGAGACAAGATCAACTAGAGATGAAGACTATATTTTCTAGCTCTGTCAAAAAAAATTTAAGGTCTCCTACCTAGGCAGTCTTTCTAGAAATATTGAATTCCTCATTATTATTTCTGAAGTTAAACAAGAATAAATTTGAATAATTAATGCATTGGGCTCTCCCTTTACCGCCTCCTCTATCACTTGTTAGCATCTATATTATCTTAAGGTGTGAAGAGGAAAGAAATATCAGAGAAGTGCAGTACAATTTGTAGATGTCAGCTAAATTGCTCTTCTGGCTTGTGGGTGGATGAGGAGGTTATGACTGAAGGGCTCTTGACTGACTGTAAGCTCCTGGGAGACTGAGCCACTGTCTCTTTGATCTGTCTCAAATCAGGACTCTGATGAACACTATCAAACAAGGCAACCCTTCTTGTTGGGCTAGGTGTGGGGCTCAGTGCAGATGGAAGGAGAAGAACAAATGGGTTGATGCCTGACAAAACTAATGAGGTCTGCTCAGAACCAAGGAAAGCAGGGAAAAGAATTGGATCTCTGGGGCTTCAGGAAGGCTGTACTGGCTTTTGGACAACACTGGGTATTTTCTGTGCCACTATTTCCTGTGTCTGATGCAGATCATCTCCAGCTACACACATGAGGGATTATTAGGCTGGTCAATTATTTACTTCAGAGGACTCACTGGCTTCCTCTACTAACCTGAAGGACCTGTAGGATGCCATCTCCCTGGGGGATTGTGAGGAGTCTTCATTTATATGAATCAAAATGCTTCACACGCATTTGATTGTAGCTCCCCAGGGCTGGCCCTCTGGTGGCTTTGTCTAGTGGGATAAATAGACAGTGACTAGGCAGACACAGTAGAGAGGGGAACCTTGGGGGATTCCATGGCAGGTGAGAGGGGTGAACACATAAACAAGCCAGGCAGACAGAGGTTAGTGAGAAGTTTTATTAGAAAGGGAAGTGGCGGGTTGGGGGTGGGAGGAGGGAAAGGAGGGAAGAAAAGAAGTAAAGAGACACAGAGACAGAGAGAGGACAGAAGAGAAAAGGGAGACAGAAAAAGTCCTGTCTGCCTTTGGGGAACCATGGGGAAGAGAGAGGGAAAGAGAGCATATGGGTGGGAGTCTTTCTTTTAAAGGGGCCCTTTACACCTGCATGCAGACTATTTAGCCATGGAACCCTGGGCTATCTAGAGTACTGCCTGAGTGCATTTTGTGATGTGACAGGGGCAGGCCAGCATAATGCCTGAATCCTTACAGGTGCAAACTGCTACAACCCAGTTTTGAGTTTCTATATGAACTCATTTCCACTCTGAAGTCTGAAAGACAATGTGAGATTATCTAAATAAAAAAGGAAGGAGACCATTCTAGGTAGTGGAGACAATATGCAGGCATGCTCTTGAGGGAGAGAGTATAGTGTGTTGGGGACCCACAAATGGTTTTGCATGAGTGTAGTGATGGGCAAGTAATGGAGTGGTAAGAGACATGAGACAGACAAACCAAGTATAAGCTCATTGGATGGGGCATTAGGGCAATGAGTCAAGAAAGGCATAGTGTAAGTAGTTGCCAATATTGTTGGTTGGCCAAATGATCTCATGATGATCAACTAAACTCAAATGGTGGGCTAACCTCTCCATAGAATGAGGGTCATTGCATGTGTATACCAGTGAAGGAGACAGGTGATGGAAGTTTGTAGAAAGAAAGGCCACTCTTGTTTGCATATAAGGAATTTGAAGAGATCCTATGACTATTAGAATGAATACTTCATTTGTATGACCTGTCCTGTGTTACCACACTGGATTGTTTAAGAGGAAGTTTTTCCAATACCTGTTTGGAGGGTTGTCATGTCTTTGAGCTCCTAAATGCCTGTGAACTTCCCCAGCTGCTTGCTGTCTCCCTAGGAGACACAAATTGGAATCTGATTTTATCTATCTATCTATCTATCTATCTATCTATCTATCTATCTATCTTTCTATCTACATATACATACATACATAATACAAACATACATATCTGTATCAAGCTAGAAACTGAATAAATATAGAGGATTTCCCTGTCCTTATTTATAAAGTCAGAGTCTATTGTCATTTTGCTTGTTGACATTGTGGGGTAAATGAAATGGATGCGTATTGTGTATGTACGAAGTGTGAGGCATAATCTAGTCACAGAGAGAGGACATAAGCGAGAAGTGGACTATACAATCTGTTAGATGTTGACAAATGAAAGCAGAGAAGATCTGGGGCAGGTCGGGGCTTGGTGGGGGGAGCTGATCTCTTTAATTGAAAGCTCAGAGGGGGGTGGTGCTGAGTGAAGAAAGAATCAGAAACATGGCTGTTTCGAAGGAGACACTAGGAGTCCACCTTATCAAAATTGGTGTCTTCTATGATGTTTTCCTTGAGACAGAATGGCCTTAATTCTTCATGCACAGGGTTTGTTGCCTATATCTGACCTCACTGCAAATAGCTCTGTCCATTTAGAGATACTGAGTGCCAAGGATGGCTATAGCTTGGGGGATGATTTGCCAGATCTCACCCCCAGAGCAAATGTACATGGAGAGAAAGGAGGAAGGTCTAGGAGCCAAGAAAGTTCTAGTGGGAAGTGAAGGTTTGGGTATGGCACAGTGGGAAGGGAAAAAAGGAGAGTGTAGAAAAATAGAACTCTGCCTATGAGGGAAAAACCCAGACAGAAAATGAGACTGGTCAAGCAAAAGCCTGGTGAATGGCTCTAGGATAGTTAGTCTTTATTGTAAATGGGATTCAGAATCACCATGGAAACTACCTCTGGGTGTGTCTATGAATGTTTCCAGAGGGGGTTAATTTACCAGGGAAAAGCCACCCTTAATGTAGGTAGCACCACTTCATCCACTGGGGTCCTGGGCCCCAGACTGACTATATATAGACAAAGCTGGGTGAGTATTATCCTCTATCCCTTCCTGCTTCCTAGGTGTGGACACATATGTCCAGGTGCCTTGTGTTTCTACCATCACAGCTGAGGGTCCCTCTGGTCTCCACACCTTCCCCGTTAGGACAGACTTCACCCTCCAACTGTGAGCCAAAATAAACTCTTAATACCTTTATTACGTTACCCTTTCCCAGGCATTTTGTCACAGCCTTGGAAAATTTATCAAAACAGGCCCTATTGGACAAGGTTCAGTATCCCAGCCACAGTTGTTGGAACTTTGGCTCTGTCCAGTCGGGAGAAGAGTATGCGGAAGGCCAGAGCTCAGACACAGCTGCTGGTGGCTTGATTCACAAGCAGAGATATGGGCTGCAATGGGAAGTGATAGATGTCACACAATTAACAGAATGGTCCCCAAGAAAGTCCAACAATGTGCTTCAGGCTTAAGGCGGTTACTTAGGTTTCAACCTCAACCTTGCCTAGTACTAAGTGCTAGGTGATCCCCAGCCTTGTCAAATACTAAGTGCTAGGTGATCCTGGGTGAGTTCTTTAGCTTCACAAGCTTTAGTTACTTCACCAGAAAATTGTGACAAAATAGTGGGTCCTACTCCGTAGGGTGCTGGTAAGGATTCTATGAGATAGTGTGTAAGTATAGGCTAGGGCATCACATGGATCCAGTGTTCATTTTAATTTTTTTTTTAAAGAGTTACTTTTTTATTACGGGTCTCTGTATGTGTCTGGGTATGGATATAAGCACATGCGCTGTGTGGGTGGCCATGGAGGCCGGAAGAAGGTGTTGGGTCTCAGAGTTGGAATTGTGGGCAGCTGTGAACCTCCTGATTCAGGTGCTGGGAATCAAATGGGTCCTCTACAAGAGCAGTATGCACTCTAAATGTAGAAGCTATCTCTCTTGAGCCCCTACTGTTCACAGTGCTTGCTCAAAAACCAGTAACTGATTGGTTAGAGATGCCAATGCCAAGTACACAGGAGGCATTGCCAAGTGTGGGGCCATCTAAGGCAGAGGTCAGGCACCTCTGAGCTGGGCAGGCAGAACAGCAGGGGACTAAACCCATTTTACATAACAAGTAATTTTCAAATTATCATCCAGGCTTTCATATCACGTACACCTATTTGTTTTAAGTGTATCACCCCTCTTTCTTTCTTGGCAATGCATTTCTCTTACATTCTTACTAATATTATAGAGGAACCCCTGCCCCAAGTTTCACAACCTGCTATGTACTGTTGGTCTCTTCCTGTCATAGTATTACTTAAAATGTTGAGATGTACAGAATTATTTTTGTCACTGTTTTGTAAAGCTGAGGTCATTAAGCCAGGTACTGTGGCACACATCTATAGTAGCTTTAGCTACATGGGACACTAGGGACATCTTGATCCAACTATTTTTTTAGATCAGTCTAGCCAATATAGCAAGTTTTTGTCTTAAAACCAAAGCTTTTGAAACAATGACATCACCATATAGGTTTGTTTTTGCATCTCACTTTTTTTTTCATTTAATAAAACCTCCCACACCACACTTCTCAGGAACACGGCTATTGAACAAAGCGAGGCACCTGTACTGGTAGGCAATCCTTGGCCACCTGCAGTGGGCTCTTATTATATAATCCATACAGTAGTGGGAGCTTACGGGCACTTCTCCTGAGAAGTCTGAGCTGACTGCTGCTGAGGCCAAGGACATTGCTTCCCCAGACAATCTTCTGGCCTGTGAGCTGCATAAAAACAGGTCTGGGTAAGTCTTGCTTGCTTTTGTGTTTCCAGGGCCACCAGGGCACTTGGAGTTGAGTGGCAGTACACTGACTGAAAATCTGTCTTGCCTCAATTGCTGATATGTTGTTCTCTTGCATGCAAATGTATCTAGAAGGCCCTGGCTGACTTGGAGATACTGGGAACAGAGTTGATAGTCTCTGAACTTTTAGGAAGGATGAAAACACGGGAGAAGAATAGCAAGACTTCCTCCAAATAATACTTTATTCCCTTATTTCTGTCTTCAGTTGTGTGTAAGTTGACTGTGAGATCGGTAGTAGCTTCTACGTCCTCCATGTGGCTGTCTATATAACCATGTTAGCCACCTTCTAATTTAATGTATGGTTTTATACCTGGCATTTGGGACAGAAAGTTGTATGGGAGAATCTTGGTTTAATTTAGTCCCTTATAGTGTAGCTTGGTTTCAACCTAGAACCCTGCTGTCTCTAGAAGATATGCATGCTGTTAGCTCTGCCTGCCTTGTCACCAGGCCTTGCTGGGAAAAGAGACCCAGGTCTTCACTGAAAGGCATTTGGGCCCAGTGCCCCTCCTCACACCTAGGTGAAAGTCCTCAGAATAATCATAGCTGGAATGGGAGTGGCAGGGGGCAGGGAGGCCCCAGGCTCTCCCATTGTGTGTGCTGCTGCTATGGTGGGTGGCTCCTGCCTCATCCTGGGACTTTCCTCTGCCTGGGATTGCCATGGGGGAGGCTGGCTTCTCCACACTTGTGTCCCTTCCTTCTAGGCTCTGGTGGGAGTGCTTAAAGCATTGTTTGGCTCCAATGGACAAAATAACCTGGTTGCTTAAATGGGTTCTAAATATAATCCAGGCAGCAAAGGGCCTCAGCTAGAGGGTATGGAGAAGTTGTACTTGGGCAAGAGACTGTTTATTTCTAATTATTTTACCAATAATTGGAGCTGCCCTCTCTCAGGCTTCCTGGTCTTATTATTATTTTTTTTCACAGCACATGTGATTGCTTCGTTGAAGTTGTTCCCCTCCTCCCTTCCACCTGCTGTGTCCTCACCCACCCCCTGCTGGGAGGGAGTCTTTACTCTTGTTCTTGGATTAGCCCCAACAGCTCAGCTGTGCAGGACTGGTCTGGGGCAAGTCTGGAAAGCCTGGCTGTCAGCTCTCTTCCTGTAGAAGAAGCTGGCGGCGTGTCTATTGAGGTGCAGACTCCTCAGGAGTGAATACAAGCTTATGATTGTTAAGTGCAGGAGTCTTCAGAGGGGTACTTTGAGGGGGGTTTCACCTTCCTTCCCATCTCCTTCCTTTCTTTAGGTTTTCTTTTTTTGGTCAGAGGTAGGGTTAGATGTAGCCCAGGCTGGCCTTGCTGTAGAGTTGAGCCTCATCTTGAGCTCACCCTCCTGTTTCCACATCCCAGAGTCTAGGTTTATGTGCATGTACCCCCACATCCAGACTTGAGACCTCTTTTGATGTCCAGATTATAGTTTAGTCTATAAGTAAACTGAGGCAGATAAATACATTTGATTCTTCTCAGTCTGCCTGATGAACAGAGTTGGCTCCTTTGTCAGCTCAATTTTGGGCTCCTTGCCTGTGCTATCCCTGTTTCCCCATTTTTGTTTTGAGATGAAGGGTGTTGCTAGGCACCCCTGTGATCCTAGTTACTCAGTTGATGGTGGTAATTCATGAACAGGATTGCCTGTGTATTATCAGAACACCTCCTCTTTCCTCCTTGGGAAATCTCAGTTCAGCCAGAAACTAATGAAAGGGCTTCGACTTTTCCTACAAAGTTATATAGGTGAGTGCCGAGTGAATGAATGACATTAGATATCCACATATTATGATTGCCCAGCTCTCTATGTGAGACTTGATTTTTCCATCCTGATAGATGCAATCTCTGAAATTGTTGCCTCTTGGGGCCATGGGAGTGTGTGACAGGGAGGTCTAATCAGTTTCTCTGAGGGATATTGTATTGCTGCCTAGTCATGGTGATCGAAGAAGTGGGGCGGGTGGAGACAATCGTAGTTGCTGGAAAATGGAGGGGAGAGATTTGCCAGTGAAGGCTGTTCTCTGTCATAAAGAGAGCAGTCTGGTTGTCTGCAGAGTGGAAGGGAAGCGGAAGGATGGAGGCAGGAGAGTAGAGAAGACTTGAGAAGGTCCTCAGAGTAGCAAGCTGTGCCATCAGTGCTGAACAGAGAATACCACAGCTCTCCATACTGTTGAGAGAACAACATTGGCCATGGCCTTTCTCTGGTTAGGGGCAGTCTGGTTCTACCCCTATGCTTGTTCCTTGGGCAGGTACTATTTCTGGGGGGTTTGGACCAGGTCCTTGGAAGTGTATACTGTTACAGTCTACACATTTTGCATTGTTTTGCTGGAAATTACATCAGCAAGTATAGTAATGGTTTCCATTACATTACAGAAGGGATATTTTAAAATGTATATCATGAAATCTCATCTACTCTGAAGCCTATGCAACTTTACAAGGTTGCAGAAGGGCTTTACTGTAGATAATAGAGATTTCTTATGGGCTGGTGATCCAATGAACCAAGAAACCTGAAGGCTTACCCTTCCATGGAGATTTCTAAGAAAATCTTGCTGCTTTGGAATGTGTTCAATGTGAATGTTTTATTTCACAGAAGGAATGCTGGGGAGGGAGAGGGGGAACTTGGTCATCACAGAGAGAGCTGTGTATTAGATTTGATTTATTCATAATGAGTTACCATTTCATGTCAATGTAAAGAAGACATCTATAAACTGCCCTCCCTCAGAAGTACACCCAGTTCACTACATAATGTCCTTGTAACATTTCCTCCATATGTCTTTCCTTCAAATACCAGGCTAATGCATATGGCAGAGATGTTCCTCACCTGTGACACTTTCTTCCTCTTATCAGAAACTCAGGAAGCAGTGTGGGACCAGCAGGGATTTTAAGTGACATTAGATTGTTTCCTCAGCTTCTGACTGTCCCTTGAAAATGTCCTGAATGTGCTAGGTTTGAACACTGGCTTAGCTGCCCACAACTGCTAGGATCCTGAATACATCTCTACTGCTCCTGACCTAACCTCCCCTAGTTGTATAACAGATGCTTGATCTAGGTAGTTTACTTAACATGTATTTGTGGAACACAAATTCTGTGCTACATGCATGAGAAGCAGTTAAATTAGATGGTGACCTAGAGCTGGAGTTGTGGCAAAAGATAGAGCTATATTAACAAATAAGGACAATGCAAAATGCATAGCCCCAAGGGGACAATGCAAAATGCACAGCCCCAAGGGAACAAAGCTATGGGATAGGGGAACTCTAGAGGTCAGGAAACAACTCACTAACGGAAGTGACATCTGCATTTAGTGTCCACATGGGATGTTTTGTGTGTGTGAGGGAAGAAAGCAGAAAGAACAGTGTAGACAAAGGCATGGAGTCTGGACTAAGCCTCATGGGTGTGGGGTGTAGCATGCAGTCCCATGGAATGGCATGGAGGGTGATGGGATGGGTGTGGACTTCAGCTTCCTCTAGATACCTTTCCAGTTCTATTCTTTGCCTGCCAGCCCATACTCTTCTGTTTTGAATGTATTCCCAAGAGACCTGACTCATGGATAGTTTTAAATTTTCCCTTTTGCTTGTCTTTGCTGTTTTCTTACTGTGAAATTTGTAGCAGGTTCCCAGGTCTACTTGAAAATTCAGGTGTGCATGCAATGTAATCTTATCAGTTCATTTTCTAGAATAGATTCCCATTCTGCTGGAAAGAGAAGCTCAATTTTATTGGGTTTGAAACCTTTCCTTGGTGAAAGCTAAACACAGGGAATGCCTGTCATACCCTGAAAGCTGCCGGCTGGCTACACTGCTACACAGCTACCCAGTCTCCCAGCTTGCTGCTGAGTACTTTTGGCTTGTCCTCTGTCTTTTGATTCATATGTCATCTGTCATGTTGTTTATGATGCTTCCCTGGTCACTGGGTCATGGTTACCCCCATGGAACTGCCCAAGTCATCTCTGCAGTCTAGCTTTTCATGGAAACAAGTCTTGTCAGTTCCTCATAAAGTTAAATATGGGATTACCTGGAAACTACTCCTAGGTATATACAAAGAGAAGGAAAATATGTACCCACACAAAAGTTGTATATGTGTACTTGTACTAGCATAATTTTTGACAGCCTCAAAGTAAAACAATGCAATGTCTATTAGTTGATGACTAGATAGTTCCATATAAGGGAATATTACTCAGATGTAAAAAGGAATCAGGTAATGATACATGAGTATGGCTCTTGAAACCTTTGGGTAAGTGAAAGAAGCCAGCCATAAAGGCATGCATTGAATGGTTCTGATTCTATGGAACACCTAGAAAGTACACATCTTTAGAGATAAATTTGTGACCCCCCAGAGGTTCAGATATCTAACTGGGAGTATCTACTCATGTACTGGACTGCCCACCCATGTACTGGTAGTAGAGTGTCTACTCATGCACTGGGAGTGCCTACCCATGTACTGGTAGTGGAGTGTCTACCCATGCACTGGAATGTCTACCCATGCACTGGAGTGTCTACCCATGCACTGGGAGTGTCTACTTATGCACTGGAGTGTCTACCTATGCACTGGAGTGTCTACCCATGCACTGGAGTGTCTACCCATGCACTGGAGTGTCTACCCATGCACTGGAGTGTCTACCCATGCACTAGAGTGTCTACTCATGCCCTGGTAATGCCTTCCCATGCACTGGGACAGGGTTTCTTGGTTGAGGAAGGAATGGAAATGTTCTGGAATTAGATAGAGATCATGGTTGCATACCCTCAATACAGCAAAGACCACTGAATTACATTCTTTAAGACATGAATTTTACATTTTACAAATCACATCTCAACTGTAGCATTATTTCTTCTTTGAAATCTCCTTGTGCCCCTAGGGCTCTACCTGGGAAAGGGCAGGGATTTGTACACTCCAGGTTGGTGAGTTAGGTACAGGGCACCCAGTCTCAGGAACCCATGGCACCTCCTGCCCTCACTCTGATTTCTCCCTTTCTCAGACTTCAGAAACTCTTAGCAGCATCCTATTGCCTCCCCACTCAGTGGTCCACACACAGACTTGATATCACCTCCTACTGGACTTCGAAAACTCAAATGCTAAGATCTTTTTCTCCTTCAAATTTGTGTTTTTCTTCCCTGAGGTGATATACTACACTGGGAAAGAAATGTTGAAAAAGCTTTGGAAACTTCCACTATATTTAAAGATGTTATCATCCCTGCAGCTTTCTGCTTTGTGCATGGTCCCTGTTCCTGGAATCACCAGAGAAGGCCTCCAGGCCTCTCAGGCCAGGAGATTTGGCTGTTTGATTCCTTTTCCTATAACCCACTGGAATGCTCAGCATCATCACCAAAGAAGGCACAGCTACTGCTGGAGCTGCCTCTGAGCCAGGTCAAAGTGAAAAGGGGCATTTCTGTTCCCTTGAAATCATCCAGGAAGGAACTGTTCAGTTCCTTGCCTGTCATCCTCAATCACCATGACCCCTACCCACCAGTGCCTATCTTGTGTCAGCATATCTTTGCAACTCATCTCTTCCTCTGACTATGAAGGGGGCTAGACTTGATCTTTAATTCCCCTTTCTGGCTCTTGTTATCTACAAGATGATTGGCTGTAGGATGTTACTAATAAGACTTGGTTTCCACATCTACTGATGGAGACCATACCACCTCTCTGCAAATGGATGCTGCTAAAATCAATAAGTGTGTACACCACTCAGTACAGTGTCTCGTATATAGTAGGAGCTCCATGATGTGTATTTAGTGATGTCTAACTTGTGATACTGAACTCATCCCTGATCCTTAGAGTTTATCTGTGAAATGGGGCTAATAGCTCCTTATTTATAGGACTATGCTGAAGTGCCTGGGATTTATAGTTACTAAATGAACTTACCTTAGCCTATTTTGTTTAGATTTTCTCCAGTAGCTCCTGGTCCTTCATCATGACTACAAGGTCAGGTACCTTGTCCTCATATCAAGTTCACAGCTCTGGATTTGTTCCATTGCTGCTGGCCCCCCTACCCCAAAGCCAAAGCCTTGTATATTTCTCCAGCAGGTGCTGAATAGAGAGAGCTGCTGACTCATCTGAGGTCTTCTGTGGATTCAGAAAGACCTTCTTGACATGGGAATGAGTCTTTGTCTTAATGGCTATCCTTAGTTGCCTTACATTCAGCCTTTATGCAGACTGGGTTTTGTCAGACTGGGTGTGGGCTTGGATGAAGTTCTCAGTTTTTTTTAGACCCCAGGTATCTCATCTATAGAAGACTGACAGCAACTACTTGCCTCATCCATTTCACAAGAGATGGGTGAAGACAACCACATGGTGAAACATGCACAGGCTCTTTTTAAAAAACTCTGGGCCATTTATAAAGGAGTGTTGTTCTGGAGCCCCTGACTCCCTGAAGTTCTGCCAGCCTCTAGGGACACAAACATCCCCATTGAGACCTTACATTAGTAGGTATAGCAGGCTGTGAACAAGATTTACAAACAAACATCAAGAAAGGAAACTGGAAAATGAAGGACAGTGTAGAGGAGATGGGAGAAACTAGAGTCGCTTGATTTCTGGAGGCTCTGCAATGCTATTACTGTTACATTCTAAATCAAAACGTGGTATAGATGGCCACCTTAACTTGGCCTTTCTGAACCTCCCTGTCCCATGTTGCTTCATCATGTGTAAGTGACAAATAGGTCTGTGTGACTGCAAGTTCCAAAGTCAATAAGTCTCAAGGTCAAGATTTGTAGCTCATCTCATGCCGAAGGTTATAGGGAACTTAAAATACCATTGCTGTGCTTAAAGGACACAGTCTCCTTGCAAAGACACGAGGCAAAATGCCTGCACAAGATGTGCTTGTGATGTGTACATTGCTGTGAGCACAGAGGAGCAGGAGAGTGCTAGCCAGCATGGCTAAAGAAGAATGTAGGGAAT
Organism: Cricetiscus sungorus; assembly: GCA_030556225.1. NCBI lineage: Eukaryota > Metazoa > Chordata > Mammalia > Rodentia > Cricetidae > Cricetiscus > Cricetiscus sungorus. The sequence continues at coordinate 35,706,238 of JANBXA010000730.1, forward strand.
CCTTATTCAGAAATGGTCTCTAAAAGCAGACCCTGAAATAAAGGTTGATAGACAAGTGGCTTATTGAGGAAGTGCTTCCAGAAAAAGCAGGTAAGAACAAAGGGGCAGGAGCAGGGCAGAGAGTACATAGAATGCTTGGCTAGCCTGAAGAGGCCCTGGTTCCATCTCCAGTATGACACAAACTAGTGTGATGGTGAATACTTAGGATCTTAGTAGTTGGGAGTCAGAGGCAGGAGGATAGGAAGTTCAGGGCCGTTCTCAGCTACATAGTAAGTCAGGGCCAGACTGACATACATAGACCCTGTCTTACAAAAAGGAATAAAAGGAGCTCAGAGATATGATGGACAAATCTAGTTAACACCAGGCTCCAGTGGATGGAAGGCACAAGAAAGACTTTGAAGGTTGGATAAGAGCTAACAGGCTGACACTGTGCCTTTGATGAACAACTGTCCTGGAGTGGTGGCACAGGGGACACGATTCTAGGTGGGGCACATTGAATAAACACATAACACAGGGAGGCTCTAGGAGTTCCTTGGCAGGGGCCTTGCTGTGTGTGATAGGACAGTAGCAGCTGTGGTCTGAGTCTTAATCCAGCACCACTATGGAAAGTCAGGTGTCACAAGGAGCAGGCAGCAGGCCTTTTCTGCTCTCCAGCCTGACCTCTCCTGCCTGCTGACAGGGCTGCTGGGATAACGAGCGGTTCCCTGGCCTTTACTCTGCAGAAGCCTTTGAAAATGCTCATTAACCAAGCCTCCCCACTCCTATCCAGGGCCCAGGAGATCTCACTCACTTTAGGCATGGTTTCAGAGCAGGACTGAGCATGCTTTTGAGGGAGGTAGAGCTGGTTAATAGTGTGTGTGCATAATAGTGTGTGTGTGCAGTATGTGTGAGTATAAAGGAGATCGAGGTCAGTGCCCTCTCTCCCATGGGGACAGTCCTGCCAGCTTAGAAAAGCTACTGGGAACTCAGAAGTAACAGGTAAGCCTGATGAACTGGGATTGGATCACTGCTCTCTATTGGCGAGGCTTCCTCTATTGAAAAATCAATAAATGGAGACCAGGCTGGATTGGGTAGTTCAGTGGCTGAGGTGGATACTGCTCTCCTGCCTAACCTGAAGTCAAGGGCATTCAGTCCAGAAGTTAGGATGAGGGTACCCTAGGCACAGGCTTAAGGAGTTGTATTTACTCTGATGGACTAACTTCCTGTGGCTGGGGCCATGATGTGCTCTGATCTCCTGACAGTTAGTGGGAAATGGTGTCTGAACCTGGCTAATGGTCTTTTGAAGCAGATGCTGGTGGTGCTGGTAGCTACAGTGGGGGACAGAAACAAGAACATATTTCCTATGGTACATATCAGTGAACTGGCTCTTGTAGCCTCCCTATGTGATCGAGACACATTATAGGTGGTAGAGACCTGCCTTTCCATGATCTTGAGCATATGTTTGTTTCTCTGTTGCCACAGCCAAAGGCTGGTATCCTGAACAATAGTCAATAGGACCCCAGGATAGAGGTCCTTACAAAGTAGGATCACCTTCTCGGTACCAGGTTCTCATTTGGCTATTTTATCTCAATGGTATTCCCACCTGCCACTCTCCATTTTCAGGTTAGAAACAGGTACCAAAGCACCTGTCACATATCAATCCTGTTGCATCCTTCCTTCCACCATCTCTCTCTCTCTCTCTTTGTCTGTCTGTCTCTATCTGTCTGTTATCTATCTATCTATCTATCTATCTATCTATCTATCTATCTATCTATCTATCTATCTATCTATCTATCATATATATGTATGTCTATGTTATTGCAAGAGATTAGCTGTCCTTGGTTCTGTTTTCAGGCTCTGGCTAAAGGCAATGCCTTGCTCTGTAGGTGTGAAACCTGGCTGTCTCTCCTTAGCACTAGTTATTGGTCAATACATACACTCCCTTGACTGATAAGACCTGTGGCACTTTGAGGACTCCCAGTATATTATAGACTTTTCTTTTGCTTTTCTTATTTATCCTTCCCTTTTTGTTACAACTGGATGGATGAGCCAGCAGGTTGTCAAGATAAGTCTAAGCTGTCAGGGATGGAAGTTGATGAGAGGATTCTTAAGAGCTGCTCTAGCAGGGAATAACTTCCTACATTGGCTTCTAAGTTGCAGACTGCAAATGCAAAGATCAGTTTTGGGAGCCCTAGCCTCCCTGCAGCTCTCTGTCGTGTGACCCCGGACAATTTCTTTGCTCCTCTACATTCACAGAAATGAAGGCAATAGCATATACCTTTATGATGGATGACCAAAGAGATGACAGATGAATTACAGTAGCTACCATTGCTGGAGGGTCTATTCAGCACTTACTTACCTGTGTAACAAACACAATAGCCCCTTGAGGGACTTGGAGGTTTTATCTGTGAGGGAGTGTGGCTTGGACTTTTTTTTTTTTTTTAGCCCTTAAGACTGTTCTTAGTCTGCGGAAGGAAGCATCCACCGCCCAGTGTTACTAGTGACACTGGGGACTGTTATACAGTGGGCACATATTGTACCCTGGACATCCCAACCTCCTGAGCCAGATCTGCCCTTCTGCCTCCCTCCACCTTGGAGAGATGCCATTTGGAAAACCCATTCCTCAACTGGATCAAGGCAGATTCTAAGTAAAATTTAGATTTTTATCAAATATATTTGGCCCTGCGCCTGATCCAAAGTGCCATTTAAGATTTTTTTTTTTTAATTTTGAATTGGAATCAAGTCATCTCTCCCTTCAAAGGAAGGAAAAAAAAAACCCTTTCTCTTTTGGGCCCAGGAGGTTTACCTCCTGCTTCCTCTACTCACTTTGTCTTAGGACCTTGTACCCTGCAATCTTGAAGAGGTTTAAAATGTTCTGAGAAGCTCAAGTTTGGCACCTCAACTGGGTGTGGACTACAAGTGATAGGGAAGCTTGAAGCTGTCCAGATGAGCTTGCTTTGATGTTTACAGCTGAACGAGGCATTAAAGGAGAGCCACAGCTGACTATTTCAGAGATTGCTTCATGAGAACTGGTAAGAAATAACACTATTAGTTCTTCTGTCGATTATTTCCAGATGCAGTAGACATGAATGATTCTGCTCTAAACTGTGAGAAGTATGCCAGGGTACTTGTGGCTGGCTTTGCTTTCTTAAGAATAGTATTTTGTTTCTCATCAGGCCTGCAGAACAGCCTCACCAATGCTTTTGATAGATTGTCTTGTGGAGTACTTGGCAAAAGGTGAGTACATCATAGATGTAAGGGAACAACTGGAAGGAAGGTATTTATAACTAGATGACAAATGAAAACCATTTCCACGGAGAACCTGCCGTACAAACCTTATTGTTGCAAAGAGTTCTGAAAACTTAATAAGATGTCTGAATTAGAAAGGATAAAAAAGCTGCTGGAAATCAAAATTAGCTGAGAGGAGAATATTGGCTTCATCAAAGTGAGTGTTGTGGAGCTGGGTGACTGAAAAAGAAATCAGGCATCTTCAGTAAGAACACTTTTCAGAACTCACATCTAACATTCTCTCTGTTTTACAAGGACACGGAATGCAGATGGGGTTGGAGGTCAGGACCAGTGAGAAGGGATGGCCATGTTTTGCTGACAGTATCAATGTAAGAGGCTGCAAAACTAGTTTCAACAAATTATATAAAAACCACCCGAAATGTTTTTATTCATTGCCCCGCCACCCCGCCCAAAGATTTATTTCTGGTCTTTATTTACACTGAATTATTTAAAAAGAGAGAAAGGAAATATCTTGGGGGCAGCTATGTGGAATAATATGGGCTTTTAGAAGATGAGGAGATAGCTCACCAGGCAAAACACCCAAGCCTGGGGATCTGAGTTAGGACCCCCAGCATCCATGTAAAAGGCTGGTATGGTGGCATGTAGCTGTGATTCCAGTGCTACCGGAAAAGACAAGATGATCTCTGGAGCTACTGGCTAGATTCTGTAACTGAATCAGTGAGCCCCAGGCACACTGAGAGACACTGTTTCAAAAAATAAGCTGGTGAAGATTGATTCTGATATATGATAACAACCTAGAGTGTTCACATAGACATACATGTATGTGACACAAAGAAGAGTGTGTGTGTACAGCTACAGGCACACACATACATGCACACATCCAGATCCATGGCTTTTAGAGTCATTTCTGTAGCCTTTGGGTACATCACATAACACCCTCCTTGTGGCTTCTTACAGGAGTACAGATGACCTAGGCAAAGCACCAAGCACACAGTAGGTTCTTTATACTAGCCCTGGTATGCATAACCATGATTGAGAGATATGTTTATTTGATTCTAATACAGGGATGGTGCAGAGAAGTAGCTGTGGGTGAGAGGGGAATTCTTTCCTTTGTAACTTCACTGGTTCAGGTCGGGGCATTCCTCACTTAGTTATGCAGGACTGCACGTACACCAATGAATAGTTGCATGTCAACATTTCAAAGATGTTGACTCCAAGGTATTTCTAGCCTGGAAATTTCCATGAATTCAAGACTCGCACAGAGTGCAGTGTGGGGGTTGTAAGCTGGAAAAATAACTTGGCTTGTGACCAAGTCTTTTTAATGAAATTATTTCTCAGTCTCTGTTTCTTAGACTGACTGGGCCAGAGTAAACGGATGCTTGTAGTGTCAAAAACCTGGCTCTGGCCATCGATCAGAGTTCCCTTGAGAGGGGGGGTAAGCCTCTACTCAGGAACTAAGGCTTTCTGAGCTTGTGACATTCCATGGTCTGCACCATAGACTTTCCCATGCATTTATTAAGTGAATGTTGTGGGGACCTCATGTCTTGGGATATTTCCTTAGTAGCTGGTGCCAAGCAGAGGCATGAACCAGGCTCAGGCCAGGCCAGCCATGCTGCCCTGGAGACCCCTGGAAACCAAAGAGCATTTATTATTATTATTAATTATTTTTGTAATTCTATTAAGGCACCAAAGCAACTGCTTAAGTGCAAATATCATGTGGTTAGTACGAGAAGAGAAAAGACATAGCCTTGAGCTAATTCAATATTTTGCCTTTAAAAGACAGATAACCCAAAAGAAATGGTTTTGAGAGTCTTAAATAACTTTGAATAGCAAATTTATCTCCTTCCTACTACTCAGGGATATAAGGTTCAACTGTAAATCTGAATTTGGCTTTACAAAAGAGTATATTAATTTTTTTTTCACATATCAGAACTGTGTATATATTTTTGTATGTCTACATATATCAAAAAATACTTTTAAAAGACCCAGGAGGATTACTAGTGTGAAGGGAAAATAATACAGTGCAGTTAAGATTAAACAATGCTGGCCCATTGCATGCCATAAATGGCTTTGCAGTTATGCAGTGGACTTAGAGTCAGCTCCTAGCAGCCAGAATAAAAAGAGAAGCACAATTAGTCACAGGTGTCACATTTTCAGAAGGTAAAAGAAAAACACTTGCTCTGGAGAAGGCTTGCAGACATTACAGATGGAGAGCCTACAAGGTGCTGGTGAGCACCTACAAGAGCAATGGTGTCCCAGAGAAACAGCAAGTTGGGGATATGTTACTTCATGCAGCGGAATGTGTGCATGTTTGCCATGCTTGGATCTTGGGATGCACATTGGAAGGAATGTTTATGCCTTCCCCAAATTTACATGTGTTGATACTTAAACTCCAGTCTGGCAGTATAAGGAGGCAGTGTCTTTTAGAAGTAATTAGGTTATGATAGCAGAACACTCATGAAATGGGGGTGGGGTCTTACAAAGAAGCCCCAGAGAGACGCCTGCCCCTTCCACTGCATGAGGACCGAGACCGAGTGAGAAGCACTGGGCACTGGCTATTTGGTAGAAGTGGACTCTCTGTAGACACTGCATGCGCCATGTTCTTCCCAGTCTCCAGAACTGTTAGACATGAACTGCTCTTTCTAAGCATCCAGCCTATGGCATTTTGGCACAGCAACCTAAATAGACTATGGCAGGGTGAGGCAATAATTAAGGCTCATGCTTACCCTCATTGAGCCCATAGTGTTGTTGAGTGTCACATAGTTGGTTGTTGTAGATTTGGTGGTGTGAACTGGATGTATGTGGTGGTTTGGATGAGAATGACCCCTGTAGGTTCATACATTAGAATGTTTGGTCATCAGGGAGTGGAACTGTTTTAAAAAAATTAGAAGGATCAGATGTGGCCCATGTCAGGCCTAGTCTCTCCCCTCCTCCCCCCTCTGTCTGTTGATCAGATGTTGCTCTCAGCTACTTCTCCAGCCTGCCTGCCATGATGATAATGGACTAACCTTCTGAAACTGTAAGCAAGCCCCTAATTAAATGCTTCCTTTTATAAGAGTTGCCTTGGTCATGGCGTCTCTTCACAGCAGTTGAACACTTACTAAGACAGTGTACAAACCATGAAATCAATTTGTACAGAGACATTTTATTAAGGATAATATTTATGTGGGCCAAGTTTGTAGCTCAGTAATACTTTGGAACTTGAATTTTGATAGCCTGTGACACACTAAGAAGGTTTATATTCACTAGTCCCCCAGATGTTATTTTTTTGTTTATTTTATTTTTTCAGCTCTTACTTTGTGCTTATGGCTATGGGTATGATAATGAAGAAAAATATTAATATCAGACATGATCAAGGCTTTCTAGACCCTCATATGATAGAGAAGGAACCATGCATATGCAAATCAATAAAATAAAAATCAGGGTCACATGCCAGGTGGTTTTACAGAAATGTGACTGGAGTGTTCTGGGAATGTTTACCAGATGTGAATGAAGTACTCTGGGAGTGTCTACCAGATGTGAATGGAGTGCTCTGGTGGAGTTTACCTAGAGGAGAAATGAGCTGATTCTGGAGGACCAGGGACAACTGCAATACCAATAACCACTTACTTCTTCAGGAACTAATCTAAACACATCATGCATATAATGTGTGTAGAGTTTATTCATTTGAGTCCACACACAGCTCTGTGGAGAGGTATTGCTATGAGTCTCAATTATTGGAAAACAGAGGCACAGGAAGTTAATATAGTACACTCTGATCACCAATCTGGTGACACAGAGTAACAACACTTCTCTTCTCCATTCACTTTTTCTAGTCTCCTTTGAGACCTCTTTCCTGACCCCAAGATAAAGTCAAGAATATTGCCCATTTGTCTGTATATATCACTTGATTCATTAAATTACTCCTATAATTAATTATTGTAGTTACATTGTTTATTACATTATATTAATATAAATTATTTAATGCCTGCATCTCCATATAGATTATCATCTATGTTTGGAAAATAATTGTGTGTGCATCTTCTATGGGGTTTCCGGTGTAGGAGTTTGGTGCTGCGAGCGTTTTGGGAAATGTTAGCTGAATGAATGGAGCTAGGAAAGGATCTGAGCTGGGAAGACTTCATGATGAAGACCCATAGTGGCTGGAAGGGATAGTGTGATGGTAAGGTGTATAGGGGATATTGAGATAAACCTTGTCCCATCAACAAAGATATTATCTTGTTGTTTGCTTAAAAATAAAACCTGAGCAGATTATTAACCCACAGGGTAAGCTGTTTACCTTTAAGGGGTAGAGAAGAAGGCGGGAAGATTGGTGGAGACCCTGTGTTCTACATTTCCCTGGCTTACTAGACATTTCTGGAGTCAGCACAGCAGTGAAGAAAGTGAGGGACAGGTTTTTATATTTCTTTTCCTCTCAGCCTCTAGAAGGCAGATGCTGAGGTGGTGCCAGACCTTCCCTTTGTCCCTATTTCCTACTTTAGGGCAGAGAAAAGTAGAGCTAAATTTAATGTGGGGTTGCTGTGGGGTTGGCAAGGTTTGGAACTGGTTTCAGCATGTTGACATCCTGTCGTTCTTTCTGTATATCCCAAGCCTGCACTGTCTTCTTGCTTCTATTTCTAGGGGAGAATAGTGGCTGCATCTATATTTGGTGGGATGTTCTGTGTCTTTTTGGCACAGTTGACTCAGCAAGCTTGAGTTAATTAGACAGGTTCAAGAGCCTTGCAATTGACAACTGGGCTTTTTAGCCTTTGGTGTTCCTGTATCCTTGAGGATGCCAGGGGTAATCAGCTATTTGGAGCTCAGTTTTTCCTGCTATTTGCATAAGAGGTTAGCTTCTAGGAAGAACTACCCCCAAAGAAAGAATTTATCATATGTTCCTTTGCCTTAGATGTCCCCATTAGTTCTATGAGTCAAGTCCATTTACTTGTTAGTTACATGGATGTTTATCAAGTGGCTTCAAAGTACATAGGTTTGGGGTAGCAAGAACCAAAAAAGAAAAAAAAGAAAAAAAGAAAAAAAAAGGAAGTGACCGCTGATGTCAGGAGACGATATAGAGGGGACATAGAGATTGAAAATCTCAGTGTGTTTTCGATAGCCTTTATGAAGTGGGTGCTGTTTTAAATGTGTGAAGGGAGAGGCTAAGAACAGAATTGAGATTGGGATGGTGTGTGAAGAAAGGGTAGAAAGGATCGTATTTGGGAGTTAATAAATGAGCCTGTATTACCAGAGCAGACAATTCGTGTAGTAGTGGTGTTGAAGGGGAGAGGAATTTAGAGAAAAGTGCTAGATTTAGAGTGAGAGGGAACATTTTGGAGCTATCAAAGGTTTTTAGTAGATAAATAATAGGATAAGAGTTTGACTTTAGAAAGTATGTTCTGAAAAAGCTATGCTCTAGAGGATAATTTAAAGAGAAATTGAAAGCTAAGAGAGCAGATCAATTCAAGTCCATTATATTATCTAACACATGCTGCTTAATGTGAGCTATGCACTGTCCCATACTTTCTACATATATTAACTCATTCAACCTTCCCCAAAGTCCTCCAAGTGCTATTACTGTCTCTGTGCTAGAGCCCAGAAAATGAATGTACAAGAGACTAGGTGATTTGTTTAAGTTCATAAAGCCAGCCAATTGTAGAGCTTGGCTGTGTACACAGGCACACTCTGCTTCTAGCACTGTATATATTGTAACTACACAGCACATTGTTCCTAATTCATAGAAACCCAATGTACATGGGACTGTTGACAACTTGTATTAAAGTGCATGTTTTTGTTTTCATCACTTAAGAGGCAGTTGTTTTGATAAATCTACTGACAATGTTTGAACTTCAGTGATGGTAACAGACACAGAGGAAAGAGAGATAGTTAATAGAACTTAGTGCTAGATTTATTATGAGTTTGGTTTTTATTTTGTTTTTGTTTTTTTTAGTCACTGGCAATTTAGAATCTTGGGCTGACCTTCTTGTTGCTATACTCATTAAAAATATTCATATAATAATAACAATAGGTATTTGGCTTCTGGTAAATAGGACCATATTGAAATTTTAAATAAATAAGCAAAAAAATCAGATCCAGTTTATGAGACAACCATCTACAAGGTCCTCATGTTGATGGAGGTCTCTGTCTCACATGGTCCCACAGCCATTTAGTCCCAAATAAATACACAGAGGTTTATATAAACTGTTTAGCCTACAGTTCAGGCTTCTTATTGGCTAGCTCTCTCTTAATTAACCCATTTCTACTAATCTGTATATATCCACGTAGTCTTGGCTCACCAATGATGCCTGGGTCTCTTGTTTCTTTGACAGCTACATAGAGCATCAAGAAAGGTAAAATTCAAAATGTCTACCATTCAACAAGAAAGACCAGACATGCAATAAGTGGTAACATAAAACCCATACAACAGACAGAACTGATGAAAGTGTTGGGATTAGGAGACACCGGCATTAAAAATGCTAGTAATTGTGTTATATACACCCCCCCCAAATACTAAGAGGCTTAAAGGATACAGAAAGGCCAAAGCTAACTCACACAATGTGAGAGATAAAAGATGCACCCATGTTATGAATGGTGGGTTAGGCTTGTGGAAGAAAGGTTCAGTGAGCTTAGTTGCAACAATAGAGAATATTACAAAAGGAAGCAGGTTAAAAAAAAGTGAGGAATTTTAAAGTGAACAAAGCATTTGTAAGCTCTGAAACTTCAAGTAGCACAATATATGTGTAATTGGAGTTCACAAAGGAGAGAGAAAAAGAGAAGGGGCCAGAAAGAAGTATTTGGACCAGTTGAACATTTCCAAACTTGATGAAAACTATTAATCTGCAATTTGAGAAGCTCACGAACACCAAAAAATGGGAAGAACACTGTCTGATTGCATATGCATGCTACCTTAATATAGCTATTTAAGTAACCACCAACTTACTGATGACTGTGAGAGCCCTTCCTATACATGTGTGCAACACAGAGAAATGAGTTATGAGCTGTATATGAGGAATTACTTAAAGGTTGCTGTCTTTAATAAAATTAAAGATTGAAGATCAAAGACTGAAAGCCCAGGAACCAGGAAAGATGAGCCTGGGATTAGCAGAAAGCAGCAAAAAAAGAAGAGGAACAAGAGATGGAGACTTTTCCTAAGGTAAATGCACAGGTGGGACCCCCCCCCCACCTCCCGGAGCTAGAATGTGGGGCCATGGCTGCAGAGGTGAGAGCAAATGTAAAAGCTGAAGCGGGAGAGTAGAAGGCATCTCTGGGGAGACATCAGAAATTTGTGGTCACCTCTAGTACTTTCTGTGGTAGTAACTGAGGAGGGGGCTATTTGGGGAGAGGGCAATTAGAGGGAACCCAGAATATTGACATGCTGAGCCAGCCTGATGAGGGTTTGAAACCAAGGGACAGCAATTGCAGATGGTTTTGAGAAGGGAGATGTTGATGTGTTAAAAACAAGATAGAAAGTCAGGGGGGCTAGAATTGGTAAGAGGAAGGAAGGAAGTGTTGGTGGAATGCTTGGATGGGTCAGTAGGCTCTACTGAGTGTCTAGATTTCCTGTGAAAGGTGTTAGAACTTATGTATAGAGATTCAAAACTCATTTTGGCTTCAGGAAGGTAGGTATGTGTGGGAGAGGCCAGAGTAGAGGCAGGGTGAATAGTAAAGAGTAGTTGGAGTGGGACATGATGGTGACTTGGGATAGAATAGTAAGTAGATACAGTGAGTGAAGAATTCAAAGTAGAAATGACAGTACTTAATGGAAACCCAACATATCCAGATCTCTCTGCAGTGACAAAACTGTGTTTTGGAGTTCTAGAATTAGAAGTGATAGAGTTGCCTCATGGGACTTGGTAGTCACCCTGTTCCCTACTCTGTTTTATATGAGGACTTAGCAGATAGCAAAGGAGCCTCTCTTAAACGTATGCCACTGTCATAGCTTCTAGGGGGCATTTGTAATCCACGTTATTTCCAAGTCCATTGCCAGGCTGCTCTGCTCCAGCTAGGCTGGTATTAGTCTAGTAGTCAAATGCTTACAGGGGACTCCTTTGCTTTAAGGTGGAATGGGGATGGAAAAGAGGCTTAGAGGGTGGGACAGTAACAGGCTGCATTGTCCCCAGAGATTGCTATACTCAAACTATTGTGATTTCTAATAGTCTGAGGAGGCCGAGGCAAGAGGATTGCTTTGAGTTCAAAATAAGCCTGAACAAGTTATTAGGCTAAGAGCTACATAGCAAGCCCACATCTCAAAACAAAAATTTATAAAAAGTTGATTTCTAGGTTTTCTTTTTCTTTTTAAACCATAAAATGCTCTTAAGAAGAGGGGAAGAGCCTCTCTGCGCCTCCCCATATCTTCCCCCATCCCCCTCCCTTCATATTTTGGCTTTTTGATACATGGCCTTTCTACAAGATATAAGGTCTTTTTTGACAGGTCTTTAACCTTTCAGGCTGGCCATACAGATGTGTGTCACCATGACTGGAACAAAATACTCTGCAGTCCTCGGGTACCTCATGATTTTCCTCCTGTGCTGGAAGAGATACCCCTCCTTCCAGTGCTCCTGGTTCAAGATCCCCCATAGACCCATATCTCCTGACCTCAAGCTCTGTTCTGCCTTCAGCTTTCTCCCTCTTCTTCCTCTTCATCAAGGACACACATGCCCATTCCTGCTTTTACAACTGTCTCGCACCTCATTCACCTTCCTTCTTTTAGTCATACCCTTGTTTATGACGCCCCTCCCTCTTTAAGCCTCAGAAGAGTAGGCTCTGGGGACAGGGTGGGTCTCTTCTGTCTAGCATAAAAATGTGCTGGATCCTGTAATGTAGATCTTACCTCCCTTGCTTCCAGGGTGCCATGAGAATTAAAAGTTTGTAAATTGCCTTGAGTTCCTTGGGGATAACTAGCAAGAGTAAAGAATAAAAATACCCCATATAAATCTGTTGAAAAGCAGGCAGTGAACTGAATCACAGTCTCCCCCATTGGGTTATGATTAGGGATGCTTCAGATGAAATATCACATTCCATCGATGCAGGTGAGGCTGTGTGAGGCTGCTAATTGTAATAAAAAGCTTAATTTGCACTTCTGAAAATTTCTCATTTCACTGAGTTGGGGAATAGTGTGACAGAGATGAGGCTGCTCAGGGGAGTTTTATCAGCTTATCCTTGAGTTGGAGATGGGAGATGATTGTTCCAGCGTTACACAGTTGAAGCTTGACAGCTCAGTGCCATTAACGCCCCAGCTATTCTTTTACACAGCAATACTACTGTTTCCCCTGTCTCTTAGCAGAGACTTGGCATCTTTTTATTTTCTCATCCATCCCTCCTTAACTTTGATTTTCCTTGCTGTTATCATCCCTCAAGCCCTCACCTCTTTCCCTCCAACCTCCCCCCTTCCCTCTTCATTCTCTGGCCTCTGGCCTTTCCTTCTCAACTTGGATCATTTCCTCCCCCTTTTTTCCCTCTTTCTTTTTTTCTTTCTTCTTCCTTCCTTCCTTCCTTCCTTCCTTCCTTCCTTCCTTCCTTCCTTCTTCTCTCTCTCTCTCTCTCTCTCTCTCTCTCTCTCTCTTCTGTTCTTTCTCTTTCTCTCTCTCTTCTTTCTTTTTATTCTTTTTTAACCATAGTTCCCAAATAGTGTTTATTACCTACAATATTGAAATGAGAGGAGACAGATAACATGATAAATTAGGGAAATGAGGTTCTTGCTTTCCTATAATTTACAAACTAATTTTTGTCAACTAACAAGGCAAGGAATTGCAACAACATGTTGTTCCTCTGTTCACACATCTGTGTGTACATGCATCCATTAGTCTATCCACTCATCTCAAACCATCTGTTCATGCGTTTATACATGCAAACATCCATCCATGTATATATTCCTTCATCCAATAAATTGTTATGAAAAGGCTACTACAAGCAATATAGTGTGGTGGGCAGTTATTGTAGGTACCTCCAATATGCAACCCATAGTAGCACTCTGATGGCCAAGCTACAGGCTTCTCTGAGGAATCAGAAGACCTAGCTTATCTATAAGGATAAGCAGGGCCCCAAGGAAGTGATGTTTTGGTTGAGTCCTGCATTTGAGACGTTTGGCTGGCAAAGGCAGTAAGGGGTTTAGCTAGCTGTTGGAGGGTATAGCTTGTGACAAGGGCTTGGAAAAAGAGCTTGTTCTATGAATCTTCTATATTTCACCAGTGAGGCGAGAGCACCAAAATGAGTCTGATATCCAGGCAAGGGCTGAGCCCTAATCTGAAGTTTGAGAGTGATTTTGAAGTTCACTAGAGAGCATTGGAAGGATGCGGAAGTGAGGAATTAGCAGACTTACACAATAAGCCTTTATGCAATGATGCAGATTCTCTTGCTAACATGGTAGCTGTTGGCTAAAGGAACTGTTTACTACCCAGTTGAACTGTGAGTATGTGACAGAGGAGTTCAGCTGTAAATTCCATTTTGGCAGTGCCGACAAATTAGTTTTCCCACACAGCATCCTCATATGGGAACTTTGCAACTTGTTGGTTTTATGCACTCCTATGGCCTGTGGCACCCATGGGGTCTCTCAGCTAAGTGGCTGGCTGATGACAGCTTCTATGTGTGATTCCCTTTCTCCTACATGTGTGTTTACTATCAGAAATGGGGACTGTTCTTGGGTGTTTGGTCTTGTCTCTAGATACCCCACTGCAGAACCTCAGTCTATTGAGATTTTAATTGGTTAGCTCCTGTCTTTCTTTGGGGGCTTATGTATAAAATTCAAGGTGGCAAACACCAGCTTTCACAACAGGTCACCCAAGAGATCTCTGTGCCCTGGCCTTTTGCAAGGACACAGAGAACCTCAATGTTGGCACAGGGGACAGCAGCTGTTGGGAAGCTTGGTCTCTGGGAATCCTCCTGAAATTTCTTGCTTGTCTGTCTGGAGATGCCTTGGTGCTAGGAAGGAAGTAGGTGAGGTGGAGGGATTCTCTGTGGGAGGGTTAGTGTCACCTTTTGGCTCCTGTCATCACCACAGAGTGCATTGGGGCTGTTCCCCTGAGTGCTTCACGGTGACAGGAATTTTGCTTTTCATCCCTGTATTTTCTCTTGACAGTCAAATCACTTTCCCACAGAGGTTTACAGTTTTAAAATGACTTGGAAAAGGACTGATTCCCTTACTAATGTTTTCAGCTCAACTTGAGTTGTCAAAGGACATGTTCTCATGGAAACGTCTCTGTGTTGAATTGGGGGTAATAGATGATTTGCCTCTTCCCCATATTCCCTTTAACTACCAGAGCCAGGACTCAGAACTCCTGCTTTGTCCCTAGGGAGAAGACAGGTACCCAAAGTTCAGCTCCTTATTCATACACAGTACCCAGGGCAGATGGCATCACCTGATTTTCAGAATACATGGAGACTGGAGGCTTGGTAATTTTTGTGGTGGAACAGAGATCTTGCTCCCAAGAGTCTTGAATCCCACTAGGGGTAGGTTTATTTTCTCAGAACACCAGACTCTCAAATATTTACTCAGTGCTTGTGTTTCCTCAGTACAACCTGTTGGTCATTGTCACCTAAAATGACAGGGACCTCATTTTCATGTCTGACTACCTCCCTCACCATTGGGGTTCATTTCCCTGGACCGAGATGAGATCTTTCCTTCGTTATTTTACTCCTGGGTCCTTTGGAGAACTTATAAATTGGCCAGAGTATCTTTCTTCCATGTAGGCACCCTCAGGTTTGTTGATTTCTGCATCTTTCCTTTCAAAGATGGAAACACAGACCCTTGTGATGGTCTCTCAGAAGTGACGTCCCCTAGGCCTTTGGTCTTCTTGGCTGTCAGTCTTTAGTGTCTCCCTGGAGTGGGACATTCAGAACTAAAAGCCATAATCCAGGAGTGGCCTCAGTAGAACAGAGAGGAAACTAGACCTGTCTGTATTCTAGATGCCCCCTGCCTCTAACAAAGGTCACCAATCACCATGGATGCTCACAGTCTGGGTGTTCATTATCCATGTTGTTGTGTACTGTAAGGTCCCTGCAACCTGCAAATGCTGAATGAACCCATGTTGTGCTATTGCTCCTAAGAAAGCAGAAACACAGGGTTAGGTCCCTGTGAGCCTCTTTCACAGCCTTTCCAACAAGAGATCAGTATAGAACCTTGTTGTATGTACATTTCTCTTACACATCATATTTAATATACAATGTTGATTCATCAGCACTGAGCTCACAGCCAACAGCACTTGGCTCACTCCTGAGTGAAGCTTACCTGTGTGCTTTCTCCAGGAGGCACACCTCAGCCTTCTTATGCTTAGAACACCAGGCAGTGAGCACTTCAACACTACACTCAAGGCCAGTTTATACAGCAAAATCACCAACAGGAATATGAAACTGGAACATGAAGTAGACTATGAAAAGAGCTTGTTTACAGTCTAAGATCTGAAACAGGCAGACACATTGGCTACCTTGTCTCTCCTCAGCTGGGGATGAGTGTGGGCAGTGAGTGACTCGATTTTTTTTTGTGCTACCTTGAATTTATGCAGATGAGCCACAACTATTGATTTCGATATTACCTGTATTTTAATGAGTGGGTGAATTCACAAATGTGGCACCCACAGGGGTTAGGATGAACTGTGGTATGACTGCAAGGAAAGAGAGAATGCAAGCCTGCTTTCTGGAGATCTGGGGAGTGGATCCCATGTGCAGAAACAATGGAATTCTATGCATAGGTACATTCCAAAGAGCTACTACACGGTGGCCTGTGTCTGTGTGTGGCACATATGTCTTCCTTCCTGTCCTGTGCCTTCATTTGGAGAGTCAGCTCCAGGAAGACCAGACTCTTACTTTCATGAATGTTTCATCCACAGTGGGCACCCAGTAAACATTTGTCACTGGGGCTGATGCCAGTGTTAGCTTGAGGGAGAGAACAAAATTAAATAAAGCATGTGCCCAGGATTGAAGGGGACAGAGCTGTCAATGCCTTAAACACAGAAAGAAAGCAGATGTGGAAGGAAGTGAAGATGACTGAGAGAGGTTGCAGTTGCTGGAGGGACTGTAGGTGAGGCTCCCTGTGACTTGGGAGGGGATGGGTGAGAAGATCTCTGCAGTGTTCCTGAGACCTTCCTTCTTTACTTCATAAGACCTTTCCTTAGTGGCTTTCACTATGGTGCTCTGGAGCTAGTCAGGGATGCTCTGTCGACTGTGAGATATGCAGAAGGGCTCCTCTGGCCATGCTTCTCAGTGGAGCATGATGAGTGATGGAGCCAATATTCCAGCTGTTAGTGAATGAGCACCAAGGAATACCTTCAGTGGAGAAGGCCAGAGAAGAGGGGGACTCTTTTGCTTCTAATAAGAGCTTAGCAAGGAGGGGATATCTTGCAATAGATGTGCCACCCATGCTGTTTGGAGATGGCTATTGATTTTGTTGTGCAGACATCTGTTGCTCTCTGTGTCCTTCTGGCTACAGTAGATGGCATCATGGGTTGAGCAGAGAAACACTCATGGGATGGAGGTCAGGGACAGCTGCCACAGGCAGAGGAGTGTTGGATCTGTGAGTCAGGAGCAGACTTCAAGGACTGTTAGCAAAGATGCAAGTCCTGTGGTTTTGAATAGTCAGTGACTGGAACTTGATGTCTGTTGCCTAGAGATGGTTCTGCTCCATTCTGTGGCCAACACGGGGTGTTTGCCCTGAAGCTCAACATCTGAGAGCTCTAGGTGCTGTGCAGGTCACAGAGATGAACATGATGATGAGAGCTGCAGCACAAAACATTCCAGCAAGGGAAACAAGTCAAACTTCATGCAAGTATAATCACAGTATATTTCTAGTGTCCTGTGGTTACAAATGAGGGAGAAATTGCTTCCCCTGGAAGGGCTACTGGAGGCTTCATGAAGATGATTGACATATTACTGACTCCCAAGCTGCCTCAGCCCTTATTTTCATAACTCCACACTTTCTACCCAGCTGCTCACATCAAAGATATAGGGTGTCATCTCTGATTCTTTTTTTCACTATGGTCCGTCTAATGTATTACCAAGTTGCTTAACTTCTACCTTTAAAACAGAATTTAGTTTTATCTTTTTGACTCCCTACTCATTGAACCATATCACTAGGGCTGTTGAAAGAGCCTCCTAGGTTGTTTACATTTATGTTTCTACTCCTATCAGTAGTTTCCTAGTAGCCTAGTCGTCATTATATTCTTTTAAATAGTTATTTTATATGTATGGATGTGTGTTTTGCTTGCATGTATGTCTGTGTACCACATTTGTGCAGTGGGGTCAGAGGAGGACATCATATTCTGTGGAATTGGAGTTATAGATGGTTGTGAGCTGCTATGTGGGTGCTGGGATCTGAACCTGGGTCCTCTGCAAGAGCAACCAGTGCTCTTAACTGCTGAGCAATCCCTCCAGCCTCCAGAGCCATCTTGTAAAACACAAAGATTTTGCCATTCTCCTTCTCCAAACCTTTTCTGTATTAGTCAGGGTCCAACCAATGAGGCTTTCAGGTATTTCAAGCCAGGACTATTTACATAACACTTTGATTACAGGAATCTGCCCAGAATAGGCAGCCAGCACTGTCTCTACATTGGGGGAAGCCAGGCACCAGAACCCAGAAGCTACTTGACCAGGAGAGTTTTGCCTAGTGGTGGTGCCTAGGACTTCAGAGAAGGTCTGTGGGAGGGAAGCTACAATGACAAAGGAGACTGTTGTCATAAAATGCTGACCATAACCAAGAGGGAAAGTGAAAAGTACTCTGGCTTCTTACTCCATTCTATATTCCAGCTTCATGCTACATATTCTAATGGCTAAACCTTTCTGGGAGTTGGATGTCAGGAACATCTGGGAGATACTAAAGGTTGAAGATAGATCTTACAGAGAGTTGGGGTGCAGCCAACTACTGGCTTATGGGACAGCCTCAGGTACTGGCTGAACTCTTCATGCAGAGTAGGCTTGGCTCCTGGAAAGAAAAGAAGCTGTTGAGTTTGTCTATCAAACATGCCACAGCCCAAGGTCAGCATTTCTAAATCAGCCTTCCTCCCCCCAACTCTCTCCTTTTTCCTTTCCCCCACTTTCTCTGTCTCTGTACCACAGCCTTACTGGAGAGACAGTCTTTTCTGTTGGGAAAGGGACTGAGTGGATAAAGGAAAGCCTTTCTAGGGCTCCATTAAATAGGAAAAGAAAAGCACAGGTCTTCTTCTCTCTTCTTCTTCTTCTTCTTCTTCTTCTTCTTCTTCTTCTTCTTCTTCTTCTTCTTCTTCTTCCTTCTCCTTCTCCTTCTTCTTCTTTTTCTCCTCTGCCTCCTCCTCCTTCTTTTACTTTGTGAATCTGGTTTATTTTGTTTAACATGATGATGTATCCATATTCCCAAAGAAATAATTTTCTTCTTTATGGCTGAATAATACTAAAGTATTATTTTGTATACACCATACTAGTATATTATATATGCACAATATTTTTTCTTTTCTTTTTTTGTTTCCAGGTTTTTTGTTTTTTTCTTATTTTACATATCAATCCCAGTTCCTTCTCCCCCCTCCCTCATACCCATGCCCCCAGACCACCCTCCCATCCCATTCCCGACACCCCCTGCACTCCTCAGGGAGGGTGATGCCTTCCAGGAAGGATCAACAAAATTTGTCAAGACATTTAGAGTAGGGACTAGACCCTCCCTCCTGCCTCTAAATTAGAGGAGTATCCCTCCATGGGGAATGTGCCCCCCAAAGTCCTTTGGGATACATCCTGGGATACATCCTGGTTCCACTGTCAGAGATCCCTTAGACTTCCCGGGCTTTCTAACTGAGACCCATGTTCAGGAGGTCTGAGTCAGTACAATGCTGGTTTCCCAGCTATCAGTCTGGGGGCTATTAGCTCCCCCTTGTTCAGGTCAGCTGTCTCTGTGGGTTTCTGTAGCCTGATCTTGTCCCCATTTTCTTATCACTCCTCCCTCTCTGCATCTGGATCCAGTTTGGCTCAGTGTTTAGCTGTGGGTGGTTGCTTCTGTTTCTATAAGCTACTAGATGAGGGCTCTATGATGGTAGATAAGTTAGTCATCAATCTCATTATCAGGGAAGGGGAAAAAAAGAAAAAAGAGAGATATCATAAAAGAGGGAGCCATTATAGGCTTGAAGAGAAAATTGACTCTAGAGAAATGTTCAGAGACCTACAAGGATGGCCCCAACTAACAATCTGAGCAACAGTGGAAAGGCTACTTTAAATGCCATTCCCTGATAATCAGACATTCTTTTTAAGTATGTTCTATAGCAGATTGTCTCAGAAAGTTTGATGCACAAGTATTGTAGTGTGTCCAGAATAGTGTCTCTCTGCTCTGGCATCAGAAACTTTCAGGGTCTATACTAGCTTTGTTTTTTGTTGCCATATTATTATAACATGCTGGAGGCTGGTTTGTGTATAAACAAAAAGAGGTACATGTAGCTCACAGATTTGCAGGCCAAATGATCAAGATTAGGCATGCTCACATTAACTCAACCATGTCCCATCATGGCAGATTGTATAAAGGTGAGAGCAAACTTCGGTACTTGAATCTTTGAGGGAATGCACCCAAACCATGTCCATATTGATTTTACACAATCTTTTCCCCATGTGCCTTCAACTGGAGTGCTTTTCTTGACACTTGACTAATACTTTAACTTCCATGTCTTTGCATACAGATCTTCCATCACATATGACCTATCCATTCTTCCAGAATAGCCCAGACTATCTTTTCCATGAGACACTATTCAATTCATCCAAACTACAGGGATCTTTATCATCTTCTCAAAATTTCTAAAGGTTTAATTAGGGTTGACCAAATACTTGGTTAGAGCATCACTTTGCTCAAGAAGGACAGTTTGTCTCTCCAGAACTTTTAGTTCCCTCTGGATCAGGATGTCCTTAAGTCTTTGGACTTCTCAGAGATGTCATTGCTATACTCAAGAACACAATAATATTGAAATTATTTAAGATGCTTATTAAATAGAATTTTATACAATCCTGGCGATCATGTGACTAAAATCAAGAAGAAAAGGGAAGTAGCAGGCAGGTATAAACAAGTATATTCAACCACCAAGAGTA
The DNA here is from genome assembly GCA_030556225.1 of Cricetiscus sungorus. Classification (NCBI taxonomy): domain Eukaryota; kingdom Metazoa; phylum Chordata; class Mammalia; order Rodentia; family Cricetidae; genus Cricetiscus; species Cricetiscus sungorus. Next base: position 35,726,461 of record JANBXA010000730.1, read on the forward strand.
CATTTAAAAGAGTGCATTAGAAATAAGACAACAGCATAGACAGCAGAAGCAAATGTGAGGTCCTGGAGAAAGAAGGCTGCCCTTAATTAATAGAAACTGGGATAAAGGGGAAGAAGGTGATAGAGGCTGGGGGCGGGGTAGGCTGAGAAGGTTCAGCAACAGGAGTTTGTGCGAGGTTGGTGACTTTGAACGTTATGTTTAGCAATGAATAGTAAGTAGCTAATGTAGTGGAAGGGGTGGAGCTGGTTTTTCAGGGTGTAAAAATAAAGTCTGTGGAATGATTTAAATGTGAGTATCTGTGTTGAGGTTATAATGTTGGTCTGTTTACCAATCCAGACGGTGCCAGTGAGCATGAACGGATTTTCTTTGTGGAATGCTGAAGCTTACATAGTTGCAGGTGTTGTTTACATGCTTCAGAATATTCATCTGAAGTGTGCCTGTCACTTAACACAGTCTGTAGGAGAAGGCTGCCTGAGTTCATCCCGCCTGTACTATTTACCTGTCATGGGGCTGTGGGAAAATTACTAAACTTTTCTTTGCCCCGGGTTATGTCATTTGTGTAAGTGGGGTTAATGGGACTTTTCTTACAGTGTTGTCATGAGGATTAGACAGGGTAGATTTATGCAAAGTATTAAAGAGTCTCTATGTTGTAAGAGTTAACATGTCATTATGGTCTTTGGTGGCCTTTTGTGTCATCTTCAAGGCTCTGAGGATGGGGCTGGCTCTTTTATATTCTTGCAGGTAGATTGAATGAGGCTCACTGTTGATTGTATATGAATCCTAAGAGGAAGGTGAGGAGAATCTTGTCTTGCATAGTCAGGAGGATGGAGCTGCCATCAGTTTAGCATTGACTGATTTAGACAGAGAATGTGACATAGATCTGGGTAGGATGACTTAGGAGTTCTTGCTTGAACATATTGAATTTGAGTTTTGTGTTTGATATTCAAGTGAAAAAATCATGTGAACAGTTGGTTATATGACTCAGACATTTGGGAGAAAGATCTGGACCAAGATAAAGAATTTTGAAGTTGACAACATATGTGTGGTAGTTAGAGTCACAAGATGAGATGACATCACCAGGAATGAGCATAGACAGACAAGAGAAAAGACCAAAAGCCAAGTCTCAGGGTCTCCAATGTAAGGGGTTAGGCAGAAGTAGAAGAGCTAGCAAAGATGAACAGAACACTGAGCATGGTGTTGTGGAAGCCAATGAAAAAGATGGTGAAGGGCAGAAGAGTGACCACATGGGTCAAAGAATAGGAAATGTCAAGTGTGTTAGCTGCCTAGCATTGCATAGCAAGTTACTTCAAAGCATTGTGACTCAAAGGAACGCATACTTCACACAAGGCTTCTGAGAGAGAGCATCTTGGTGTAGCTAGTAAGTGGGAAGTGGTGACTCCAGGTTTTTTACAAGACTGCAGCTAGGCTGTGAGCTGAGGCTTTGGGTCTCTGGAGACTCAGGTAGGGTTGGAGAATCCTATTGGAAGCTTATTCTTGTAATTCTCCACAGACCTTAGTCCTTTGCTATGTAGACATTTTGAAGGGTTTTGTGATGTGGCAGTTGACTTCTTTCTGAGCAAGGGAGGTGGGAGGGAGAAAGAAGGAAAATGGATGAGAATAAACGAAGAGACCATCAAGATGGAGGTGACTATTTTAGAAGCTGAATTTGAGTGTGCCATCATCTCAGAATGCTCTTGCTTATACAGACCAGGCCTGATATAGCATGCTTATGTGTGAAGGGTTGGGACAGGCTGGCAAAAGGTATGGCCATTAGTGGCTGAAGGTCATCTTGGAGCTTTTTCATACATGACAAGAAGAATTGAGTTTGGTCTTGACAATGAGGAAGGCGTTGGTGACTTTATCAGAATGCTCCAGCATCATGTCTCTGTCTCCAGTGTCCTGGAGTTGCAGACACATTAACTTCACACCTGGTTTGATGCAGTGCAAAAGCACTCCGGGGTTTCATGCATGCTAGATAAGGACTCTACCAATTGAGCTACATCTCAAGTACCTTTAAGTAGGCTTCATTGATTATGCTTTGAACTGAGCTCCAAGAGCTAGTTTGGTCTCTGCCTTCTACTCATCCATTCATTCTCTGCTTTCTACTGGGATCCCCTGCCTTAGGACCTCCGTATTGGACACACTGACATGGGTCATTACTTTCTCTACTATCCTAAAAGCTCTCCTTGTCCAATTGGTTGGGAAAATAAAGTAACCCTAGAGATCATGGATTCTCCTAGCAACCAAACCAAAATTTGCAGCTACTCTTTTTCTTTTTCCCTACAGACAAATGCTCATGAAACATGAAGAAATCAGCCCGCTTGACATTAATTGCTAATGCCACTTACCTAAGCTGGTGCCTACCTCAGGAAAGCTGCCTTGTTGTCCTGTCTTCACCCTGGGACTTAGTTATTCATTGTTGCTTCAACTCCAGGCTTCTAGGATTGGGGGCTCTACAGGCTGATAGAATCCCACAGTGGGCAGATTCCTGACAGCCCCTGTTGTACCATGAAACTGCCCCATGCTTTGGGGGTTGAGATGGGGCAACAGTTTACTTTCCCTTCCCATACAGAGAGTCAATGAGTTCAAGGTCCAAGCTTTTTGTTTCCACATTGTTCCCTAGAAACTCAGAGGAGGTATAATTTTTTTTTAACTAAATTATATTGATAGCTATTTCCCTTGTGATCTTTGTATCTTAGAAAGCGACTTCTCATACTTCATTTAAGCTAATTCTTCATATTAAATTATTGGAAGTAAAATGTTTTTATAAATAAACAAAAAGTACATGAGTTATTGAAGGAAAAAGACGGTTGTCCCCTATTATTGATGAGACAACATATGGTCTGATTAAATTATCCAAGGGTAACAGGCTGGTCAATGCAGAACCAGGGTGAGAGGAAGCAGAAAGAAGGAACAGAGGGTGTGGTTGACATCCAGGATGAACTCTGCAGGGGAGATCTTCTGGCGCTGCAGAGGCTGTGTGTGGGAGATGCTATCCTTTGATTCTTGCTGAGGGAGAGCTAGGCTCCCATAGAATTCCAGCACTACTCTGTCTTGCCCAGCCTGGGTCACCTTTCACTGTGACAACTCTGTTCTGTCTTGTGCTCAGGGAAGATGTCTATGCATGGGGCTGGATCTAACCCAGCAGGAATTTCCCAGACTTTCACTGTAAGCCAACTGAGCCCCTCTCTGGCATCATTAGTCCATCCTTAAAACCCTTTTAATAAGACCTATCAAAGGGCCAGAGGTTACCCGAACCAGCTGCAGCCCGAACTCCCTCTTGTCTGTCCTCCAAGTTTCTGAGGATTCCTCTCAGTATCGTGACCTTTCCGCCCTTCCTTAAAGTTGTGGGAGTTCTTCTTCCCAAAATAACCAGAGTCAGTCAGTAATGGCTTGCCGGAAAGTTACAATTAGCTTTTCACTGTGAAGAAAGCACAAGTTATTTTTTAAATGAAAAAAAAATTTAAAAAAGGTAGAAGGAGAACCCACAAACCCCTCAAGGTCCCGTGAGTCAATTGGAAAACACAGAGTTATTTCTGGGGAGAGCTATTCTGACAGGAGAGGTATGGATTTTTTTTGGCTTCTCTTCATTGTTTCTACTGCTGATTGCATTCTATCTTTCTAGTTTCTCAGCGGTGGCCAGAGGTAATTGGATTGCCTTCCCTCACAGTCCATTGATTTCCGTGTTGACACACGTCCATTTCAGTTGAAAATAAGAACCAGCATCTAACATTGTACTAGGGCTATCCAAACCGGGACTAACCCTTACTGGCAGTGGGACCCTGTCAACAGAGCTGTTCAAACTCAGACTGAATGGCTGTGTAGGAATGCTGCAGAACTGATCCAGGCAGGGACTGCTACGATGGCTGGGGAGTCCTTCAATGTCCTCACCTCACACTCAGCTTGAGCTCCTACCTTAGTCTGTTTTGTGTGTTACCCCATGGTAGAAAGCAGAAGGGCAAGCAGGTGCATGAGAAAGAAACAAAGCACAAAGAACTGCCTTGCTTAGCAACAAACCCTGCCTTACCACAGGGGTCCAGCTCTAAGTCAGCGTACTGACTCCCACAGAAGGGCACTATTCCAGTCCCTTAGAGGGTCGGTCTGCCTCTGACCCAAACACTTCTAATGAAGCTCCACCTCCTAAGCCTGCACATCTGAGGAATTAAGGTTCTAACACATGAAACTAGGGGAGACGCACTGAAACCATAGCAACACCTCAGACCATGGACAAATGTCATACTGACCTTTCCGAAAATGAGGCCCATTGGATAGTTCCCACATGGTAGTATGCTATAGATAATTCTCATGGGTGAGGACTTTACTACAAAAATCACAACTACACTGAATCATAAGTGCCATTGCTTAGCATAAAGCCTGGGTTAGTCAAGCTGAGGAGACTCACATCAACAGGGCAAAACTGGAGGAGAGGTCCTATGAAATGTGGTTGGGGGCATTTAGCATCTTTCATTTGTGACTTTCAGCCCTCACCATTCCCGAGCGCATATAGTACCTGTGATTCACAAAGAACATGGACTTTAATTTGCTTTAGTCCTAGGCTACATCTCAGCATTCTTTTCAGTGGTACATCCTTGTGAAGATTTGAATTCACATACTCACAAAGGAGAGTTATAAAAATCTTGCTTTCATTATTTCTAGAACATTATTCAATTTCTGAGTCCCAAACCACTTTAATGGAAAGCAGCTTATCATTTCAAATTCATGTTTATTTGTTTTTCCTTAGTTATATCCAGAGATCTAGTTAAGCCCCAAATTAGCATTCCCTTGACGAGGCACACATTCACTACCATTATATCTCCTATTCTTTTTTTATTTTCCTTCTGGATTTCTTACCACTGGATATTGGGTTGAGGCATCTGGCCTGCTAAGCCTTTTGGGGAAATCTGCAGACTGGCTGTGGCCACTATGCAGGAGCCTCTCCCTCCCCCAATCTGTGAGCACTGAGGCCTTTCCTCTATGGAATCAGCTGCCGAAGCATCTACTTGGCATTTCATGCCTCTGGTTTCCTGGTATGTCAATCCAAATTCTATGCTTGGGCCTCAAAGTTCCTCCAAAACAGGTAGAAAGATAGCCATGCTTCTTCTTGGGGAGGAGGTACATGCTGAACACAGAACATCTTCCGGGACACAGGAGTGAGGATGGGCTGACACAGGGCTCTCTCTTTCATCCCTGGTCTTGATGGACATCATTTTCTCCTGGTGCATGCTGGGCTCCCATGGATCAGGCCCCTTTGCAAGGCTACCCCTGCTTGTGGCTATAGAGAGTGAACAGACACATTTTGCTGTATAGCTGAAAGTTGCCAATTATTCTCTGTGGTGCTTAGTTTTTCATACCAACTGGATACAATCTAGAATAACCTGGAGGAATGGTCTCTGACAATGACTGTGAAGTATTATCTTAATTATGTTAATTGATGTGGAAAGACAGATCCACGGTGGGCAGTGCCAGTCCCTAGGCTCCTGAGACTGGATAAAAAGGAGACAGCCACCTGAACAATAGCATGCATGCATGCAGTCATTGTTTTCTTCTGACTATGGATATAATGTGACCAGCTCCTTCAAACTCCTACTTCTGTGACATCTCCCCTATCGTGGACTATAACCTGGAACTACAAATCCAGAAAATCCTTTTTCCCTTAAGTTGCTTTTTGTCAGGGTATTTTTTATCATTACTGCAGAAAAGAAAATGAAGATGCCTTTCTGCCCTCTACACTTCTCATACACTCTGTCTTCAGCAGCAGCAGCCAAGTAGAACAGTGTTACAACTGATAAAAGTCTCTGGCAGCCTCACTCAGAGCGGCAGGCATAGCCTTCCACAATCTTCCTGTACATGGCTCATTTCTGCTACTTCTATTCTGGCCACACTAGTGTTTTACCTGTTCAGAATGGCTTTAGGCCTGTCCTCTCACTCCAGTGAGGTATTGCATAGACTTTCCGTCTTCCTGGGTACCCAAATTACTTCTTCACCTCTCCAAATATCCACCAATACCATCTTCTCTATGAAGCCTCTCCTGCATGCATCATTTAAATTCCAACCCATTTCAACTTCCACCCTCTCTACCTTGATGACTTGTACATAACACGGAGTTCGCAGCCGTATTGTCCTATTCTCCAGGCAGTCGCCTCAACTCCCCAAGGCCCTGTGCACACCTTATTCTTTTTTTCTCATTTAAGCTCTAATCGTATTGTCATGCCAGATTCCATTAACTGTTTTGTTCTTAGTTCTGGTGCTAGTGCAATACTCATTATCAGTATATCATAAGTAAATGACTAGATGAATGAGTGAATGCTTCCATTCACTTAGGGAAAAAAAAAAACACAAAAACCAAAAACCAAAACACTGATGGATTATTGAGAAGATTAGCTATCGAGGTTTGTAAAGCCTGCATGAGGCTTGACTCATGCTATAAAAAACGTCTTTAACCATAGAGCATCCATGCTATCTATAATTAAACATATTATAGATACCCCAGTGATTTCTCTATAGGAAAAAGCAAGCTAAACATTCTCAAAAGATATGTGGCAGGGGGAGGCAGTAGTTCTTTGGCTCTATAACAGGTCTTTCTTACGCTGTCTAGCAGAGGCCCCTTCAAGTCTCACCTCTAAGAATCACACTGCCTGGCTGTCAAGAGGCCCCAGAACACCTGGCACCTTAGAGGGCACCAATTTACTTAAGTAATTTTTCAAGTCACATTTAATGAGGAATCTGGCCTTGGAGGTTAAAGTTTAGTTTGAACAAATAAGTGGATGGTTGATGGACTTCATTTGCTCATATATTTCCTTTGTCCCTTCATGTGTCCTGTTTCCTGCCTTTGTTTTATTTATTTGTATATTTTTGACACATATTCTCACATAGCCCAGACTAGTTTCAAACTCAATATATAGCCAAGGGTGGGTGGCCTTGAATTCCTACTCTACCTGCCTTTACCACTCAAGTGCTGGGATCAGAGAAATTTTCACCACTCCTGGCTTGGTTGTATATTTCTAGCCAAGGGCAATTAAAAAAAAAAGATTTATTTATTTTGTTTGTTATATATACAGTGTTCTGCCTGCACACCAGAAGAGGGCATCAGATCCCATTATAATTGATTGTGAGCCACCATGTGGTTGCTGGGAATTGAACTCAGGACCTGTGGAAGAGCCGTCAATGCTCTTAGCCTCTGAGCAAACCTCTCCAGCCCCTACTAAGGACAATTTTAAACATCACTCAGCATACATTAATTTTTATAATTAAACATGGAATTTCTTATATTTAAATTTGTGAATTGGAAAACAGTTTTCTCCACAGATGTCTTAATTTGATATAAAGAGTTGTCATAATTATGGGGCACTTTTGTATAAGAACATGATGAAGACAGTGAGGAATTCAGCAATAGTTAGAGGGTGGTGTAAGATCCTGGCAGCTGGAGACAAAGGTAGATGGTGAGCCCAGGGGCCACGAAAGGAGATGAGAGGGGTACCCAGATCCATTCTGTCCATTTACTCCTGGTTTCATCCCAGAGCAGAACTGTCACCTGCCACCTGTTGACAGGATGGCATGGGACAACCTGCTCTCTCTTATCCCACACCTGAGTGGATATTACCAGAGCTTTTTTTGTGATCATCCTCTACAGTATTGCCGGGGAAGTCTGGAACTATCATGTCAAGCCGGCAGGACTCCAGACTGATATCTGGGAATGTGGATGTCATTTAGGAGGCCTGGACAGTATATGGGGCCTCTGGTAGTGAATCAGTATTTATCAGTGTTTAATAGACTTTGGGAGCCCATTCCACATAGAGGGATACTCTCTCAGCCTAGATACATGGGGGAGGGCCTATGCCCTGCTCCAAATGATGTGACAGACTTTGAAGTTCCCCTTGGAAGGCCTCACCCTCCCTGGGGAGCTGATGGATGGGGGGGGGCTGTCGGTGGAGGACAGAGGAGGAGGGGAGGAAGAGGGAACTGGGATTGACAGATAAAACAAGATTGTTACTCAAATTTTAAAAAATATAGGAGGAAAAAAAATAAACTTAATCAGAAAAGATGTCCCTAGCCATCATAGTACTTCTGTGTGTGCTGGCATGGACAACCAGGCCTGTAGAGGGGTAAGTAGAACCAAGTAATAGCATGCATGAAGTCATCTGCTACACACATGTACACATACTGGCCTTCTAGCCAAGACATAGGGCATTTCCATCCTCTTTAAAAGTTCAGTTTTTCAAGGAACACCAAGTGAGGAATAAGGTCTTGAATTCTTCATATAATATTATGAGCAGTGTGATAGTGGCTAAGTTGCAATGCCTCCTTGTCCTGTTTTTTAAGTATGTATAATAAAAGCACTTACTTCATCAGGTGTGATTACGAGCAAGGCTTTCTGGTCCTGCGTAAGTGTTCTAAAAGAAAGTTTTCATTACCAGCATTCCCAGCATGATGTGATGGATGACAGCAGGAAATTTAGAGTCAGCCGGATCTAGATTGACGGCTTTGACTGCTTGGATTTTGGGAAATTGCTTCCCCTTTTAAAGTCTGTTTGTTCATTTGTAAAGCTGAGTTAATAATAATAGTTGTCTCACAAGATTTTTTTCAATAATTAACGAAAATGCAAACGATCTACTGTGCAAGGCTCCTGAAAATATAGTGGGTAGCATAAGGCAAAAACTGAATAAATGTTAAGTATGTTTCAGTGATAATGATGGTGATGATGGTGACAATGATGGTGGTGGTAATAGTGATGATGGTGATGGTGATGGTAATGATAGTGATGGTGATGATAGCGATGGTGATGATGATGATGGTGGTGATGTTGATGACAATGATGATGATGGTGATAACGGTGATGGTGATGGTATTGATGGTAATGAGGGTGTCTCTGCTTGACAGAAAGTCCTTTTCTATAGAACCCAATTGTAGTGCTCACTTTCCCTCCTAAAACTTTCTGATTGCACAATTGAACTTGATCCAATGTCAGGTGAGTTAGTTGCCTATTATCCCAAGGATGGTTAGAGCTAGAATTCCAACTTCAACAGTTTATTGTATGAAGGCAGACCTAGTGTTTATGCATAGTGATTAACCATGGACGAGAAACAGATTAGTGTCAGAGGATTTGCTTCCTGGTGTGACCAAAGGAATTAAATGGTTTCACAGGCCATGGGACATTTAAAAGCTTAGATTTGAGAGGCTGGTTATGGATGCTTCTTCAGTTAATATGCTTTGGGGTGAAAGTAATGGGAAACTTATCATAAATCAGCTTTGGGCTTCAAGCTATACTGACTTATATTTCTGGTGGTCAACAGTGGGGTGGCTTCCAGAGTGAATGACTGTGGTGGCTCTCTTGCCATTCCCTACTACCTAACCCTCCTCTCCTCTACATGCTAGCTTCATTCTCAGGTATGTATGTATGTATGTATGTATGTATGTATGTATGTATGTGTATATATATACATATATAATATTATTATATATATACGTACATATATATATATATATATATACATGCATGCATGCATGCATGCATATTCCTGTGTGGAGATACAATGTTTGCCTGTGTTTGTATGTAAGAGGACAACCTCAAGTGTAATTCTTCAGGAAGCTTTTCACTTTTTGAAATAAGGTCTCTCATTGTAGTGCAGGTTATATAATTATCTTCTTGAAGCAGGTGATAAATGGACTTAGAGAAGTGAGTTGCCAAAGGTTGCTTGACTGGCAAATGCAGGACTGCAGCCTATACCAGAGCCTTGGACAGCAAACTGTGGACTCCTCCTTTCATTCCTCCATGGAGATTCAGGCAGACTTACTGAACACTCCAGATTTGAAGCAGAGTGTTTTGCTTGGATGCTGGTTTATATTCAAAATGCACCAGTCTGTCAAATTGTTGTTGGACATTAGCCCATCCTTGAACAGTCTCCATAACAACATGGGCATATGGAGGGGAGTATGTACTGGGAAAAACTGATTCTAGTCCAGGGGAAGATGGAGATTTGCAGGGAGTTGGGGGTGGGTCAAGAACTCCCCCTGGATGTGTTTTGGTGGGTTCATTGCACAGGACAAACTGGGAATGGCTCAGTAGCACGGTGTCTCTTTTGGACTTCAATGCCCCAATTTGTTCAGGGGAACACCACTTATCAACTTAGCTCAACCTCTCAGGATGACATGAGGCTTTAATACAGTGTGTCACGCCATGATTTCTAGAGAAAAGGAATGGCTATTGAAAACACAGGGCAGGGGAGATGACTTGGAGGATGAATACCTGCTGTACAACCATGAGGGCTTGATTTTGGATCCCCAAATGTAAATAAAGCTGGGTATTATAGCTTGCAATCCTATCACTCTTATCATGGGGTGGGAGGTGGAGACAGGAAAATAACCAGAAGCTTGTGGGCTGGATAATCTGGCATCTGTAGCAGTGACCAACAAAGAAATCCATTTTGAACAAGGAGGAAGATGTAGGCAAACAAGTTTGTCTTCTGATGTCTACAGGTGCTATGGTGTCTGCCCATACTACACACACACACACACACACACACACACATGCACATATACATATATGGACATACTCATACATGTCACACACACAGTCATACAACACACAACATGAACATACATACATATGAACACATATGAACATGCTCATACCCACACATGCCAGCTCTCTCATATGTAAACATACCCTTCCCTCCCTTCCTCCTTCCTTCCCTCCCTCTCTCAGGAAACCATCAGTTTGCTCTCTAGGAGTATCATTTTAGAATGGCTCTCAGCTTGTTTTCTTATCATGTCATATCATACCTTTGGACACCAGGTCATGGACTCTTTCCACTCCCCCACAGAGACTCAGGCAGGCCAAGGAACATACCTGTGCATCCTAATTTCTAATGGTTGAGAATTGAGACCCTTTGTCCTCTTCCTGCCCAGAATAGACAGAGGGTACTGAGCCAGGATTGCTTGGACTGTTTTGTGGATGCCTGTGAGCTCACTGTGTACCTTGTAGTGGCCATCAGTCTGACTTCTGCCCACTGCCTTCCAGTGGTTCAGTATACAATGGAGAAGTCTTCCTCATGGCTGAATTCAAGACTTTTGGGGCACAAAGACAATTTCTCACAAAGTAGTTGAAGGATACATATGCTCTGGAGGAATCAGAAAGTGAGTGGAAGTGGGTGGGACTCGCATGGCCATGAACCTAAGCGGAGATGGATAAATATCTTGCACATGGTAGGCTAACCTGCCTGAGAGGCACCAATAAGCCAAGGGAATGCATGGGCCATTACTTCTAAGGCTATCATAGTTGCATTGGTACTAATTAAACCTCTAGAGTTGATATAAAAGGGAAATGGTACAAAGGATATACTGTTCTTCCATAGATGAAGATTTTGACATTTATTCAGGTGGGATGTCAGGCCAAGTAGGATTATAATCAGTAAGTCTTTGTGGTACAGGATGCTTAGGTGGGGGATGGGGTAGGGAGGAGAATATCCCTGTTCTACTACCATGTCATGCCTCATTAGCAAGGGGAGAGCTTCTGGGTTGCACTAACCATTCTTCCTCCTAGAGATGGCTCATAGCTTAAAAAACAAAACAAAACAAACAAAAACAAAACAAAACAAAAAACAACAAAAAAATCTCTTCCATTTAGCCAAATTGAGCAGGAAAGAATAAGAAGAAAGGACAATGAAAAACAAGGCTTAAGTGAGCTAAAAGAGGCCTCAGAGCTGTCATTAGCTCCCGCTCAAGCCAGGGTCTCAGAGCAGCAGCCCTGCTCGGGTTAGGGCCGCATATGACAAATTAGTTTCTCATGCTCTGTCCACAGTAGATTCTGTTCCCTGACTCTCCATTTATTCTGTTTATGGTCTCAGATCGAATGAAAATGATGGAGCCCAAAAGATACAGTGAGACAGTGGCAATACAAATGCATACAAAACTTTATGAACAGTGTGTGTGTGTGTGTGTGTGTGTGTGCATGTGTGGTTTCCACCCCTTCTTTTTAGAATTATTTTTTATTTTTGGTTATGTGTATGTTTCCTACAAGTGTGTTTTCCCACAGAGAAAAGGACCAAAAAGGGCTTCAGATCCCCTGGAACAAGAATTATGGGTAGTTGTGAGCTTCTGGCAAATGAACCTGGTTGTCTGCGAGAGAAGCAAGCATTCTTAACTGCTGAGCCATCACTCTGTCCCCTCTACCCTGTCTTTGAGACAGGGTCACTCACTGAATTCAGATCTCATCAGTTTGTCTGCACTGGCTAGCCAGTAAGCCCCAGGCCCTCTTCCATCTCTGTGGGCGTTATGATTATTGGTATGAACACTGTGTCTGGGTTTTTACTGTGTCTGGGGATCCAAAGTCAGGTTCTCTTTCTTCTCCCACAGACACTTTACCAACCAGACCATCTCTTTAGAGGAGCACAGTTATGCCCATTTATTCACTTACATGTTGCTATGTTGCTATTGCTTAATCAGCAGTTTGACTGCTGTAGTCAGAGACTACATGACCTGCAAAGCCTCAAATGCTTTGCCAATTCATGCTCTAGAAAGCCTGCACTGACATTTAACTGCCTAATTTTGAAGTGATGCATGTCACTTTCATGTAAGTTACTTTTCTGCTGCTGTGATAAAATACTGTGACCAAAGCAATGTATGACATAAAGGTTATATTTGGGCTCATGGTTCCATCAGATAAGAATCCATCATGGTAGAGTAGATAGCAGCTGTGGCTGGGATCTCACTAGGAAAACAAACCACTCTTAAGGGTAGGCCCTATGTCAAGCAGTAGATGGCCAAAAGGAAATTAACTCAACAGCTTTGTTGGAGGTTCTTTGTCTTATAATGTTAAGTCAGGGCTTTTTTCTTTATTTCTTTATTTTTAATCTTATAGGCACTTTGTGCATATATTATAGCTTCAGGCTTTATGTTTTTATGGGATTCCTGTGTGTGTAAATGTGTCTCTGCCTAAGTGTATTTCTTGTTCTTTTTCCTTCAGTTCTTTTTATTATTTGATTGTTTGGTCCTATTTCAGTTTGTGTGTTTTTGTTTTAACTTATTGTGTTATTATTTTTTAGATGTCTGTTTGTGAAACTGTATGGGAGATGATGTGGGAAGGAACTTGGAGGAATAGGGGAAGGGAAACAAGAATATTTTATCTAGAAAAGACATTTTTAAAAAAGAAAAATGAAGAGTTTACATCTTTTGTTTGTTTGTTTGTTTTTCAAGACAGTGTTTCTTTGTGTAGCACTGGTGTTCCTGGAACTTGCTCTGTAGACCAGGTTGGCCTCAGGGATCTGTCTGCTTCTGCCTCCTGAGACCTGGGATTAAAGGCATGCACCACCACTGTTGGACAAGAGTTTACATCTTGAACCACATGCACAAAACAGAGAGGGTGCATTTGAAATGATACATATCTTTAAATTATCAAAGCCAACCTCCAGTGACATACTTCCTCAACAAGGCTACACCTCTAAACCTCCCAAATAGAGCAATCAATCTGGGACCAAATATTCAAATACCTGAGATGGTGAGGGCCATGTTTCATTCAAACTGTACTTTCTATTGTTTTCTTGTGGGTCAGCGGTAACCAGGACATTGGGTAAATAGTTCTAATGGGCATCTCTGCATCTATTTGTGTTGAATTCAGTACTAGGTATTGATATAAACAGATAAACAAGATGGAATTCTTCATCTAAAGGAACTGAAGGAAAGACAACATTTGGGAGTGGGGAGGGCTAAGAATAGAATAGAGTCAAATGGTCTTCCTAGAAGATGTAGACTGTCTCTTACAAATTGTTAGATAGGGAGGATATTCTGAGTGTGACAATAGCAAGACCAGGGCACTGGCCAGCTTGGCAGCAGTGAGGGTGACAGACTCCCTTGAAGCTCATTTATATCAGTAATAAAAGGGTTGCTTAACAGGGATTCTTAAAGGAAAGATGAGATAATTTCTTGTTTTGATATTTGTAAATTGATTCTGTTGAAGCCAGAGCGCTGTCATGCATATTATTGCTGTTATAATTCTGGCAAAGATGTGATTCAAATTGGCAAAGTGTCTGGGAAGGGGAAATCCAGGAAGGATGGCGATGGGCTGGGGAACAGACACGCAGAGCCAGATCCTGGCTTCTGGTTGCCTTGGGAGAGCAAGTGGCCTGGGAGCTTTGGCTACAATGGGCTCAGAGAGGGGGAGAAGACTGCAGACCAGAGTCCAAGAATACTTGAGATTGCTGGAAGTGCTAAAGCCTGGAGAGGGAGTGGGAGCTGTCTGGGAGGGGCGCATGCATGTGCTTGGTGGGGGAGAGACATTTAAACATTGTAGGGATGAAGGATAAATTTAAAACCCATCAAATGGAGTTGAGACAGCACGACAACACGAGGAGCATGAATCACTCTTGCTAGGGACCTACCCAACTGCTGGCAGGGTTTGAAAACTATTTCCTCCTTCATTTCTCCTCCTTAATAAGCTCAGCCTGCCCTCCCCCTGCCCTATTGGCTCCACTCAACCTTGGTGACCAGATGTGTAGTGCTGACCAGTGCTCAACTCAGCTCCCAGAAGGCTTGGGTATCACATCTGTAAAGATGAGTCCAGATGATGGAGAAGGAAGGGAGGAAAATGAAGGACTGCTTCAAAGCCTGCTCTTTTGGGAAGTGTGGGTCTGTTTTAAGCTCACATCAGGTTTTCTCTGATAAGTATTAAGGTTGTTCTGTCCACTGGGCTTTTCCTTATGAGTGGTATGTTAATGCAGTGGTGAGGTAGTGGGTGTGGAATTTTTGGATTCTGCTTTACAGAGCATAAGCATTATGATCAATATGGTGAAAAAATAAGTAGGAGCTCAGGTTTGAAATTGAGTCTATTCCCAGTTCAGCTCTGACATATGGGCAGTGTAGTCCTGAGAGGGTGTGACTCTGGGTGAGTCTCTGTACCCCTAGGACCTCAACCCTTCTCAGATAGAAAACAATATAGTTGAACATTAAAATTCATAACCATTCACGTTCTTTACTTTTCTGGTTTATAGTCTGAGTTGCAGTTCTTGTTGGAGAAAGTAGAAAATAGCTAGGAGGCAGGTGTGTGCAGCTTTCTAAAAGGATGCTTCCCCAGGGATCCCAGTGTGTGGTGGGGCCTCATTCTATATTAGTTGAATAGTCTGGATGCCAAGGTCTCTCTGAGCACACAAAGCATATGGCAATTCCTAGGACCAAAGGGCTATGTGTATACACCATGTGTGGTTACTAGCGATATGGCTGGGTGTATGCTTGGGGAGGATGCTGACTGATCAGGAGTTGGGCTCTTGGCTGAAAGGTAGACAGCAGTGTCTTGAGGTAGAAAGCTGAGGTTTGCTCAAGCAAAAAGGACTATCAGGGCCTCCGGCTTATGAAAGAAATATTTTTCCACCTCCTCTGAATTCCTTGAGTCCTCCTCTGTGTCTATATGCTCATCCCTCTTACCTATGAACCTCCCAGCCCCCATCTCCTGTCCCTTACCCAGCTCCTCCACACAGCTCTCTTGACTATCCCAGATGCATAAGGTGGCCCTCCTCAGAGCACCTAGAGACACCAGGCCTACATCAGTCACAACACATCATCCTATGTGACAAGAATCAGTGTCCCTCCTGCATCCTCAAGGGTATGATGCGGACCATTCCAAACACATGTTGGGATGAGTGGTACCTGGCACTGGGCTTGGCACAGAGCAAGCATCTTCCTGAAGTGAATCTGGCTGTATCCTCCAGCGTGGAAGAGGAGAACCTGGCTTTGGGGAGTCATTGGAGCATCTGGATCTGTACTTGCTCCCTGGAGTTTGGTATGCTCCTCTTAGAGTTCTGCGCAATGGTAGTTAGCAACAGCTTCCAGGTGTGCTAAAACTGTTGCTCTGTTCAGTGCAGTGTGCCAGACCTGGTGTTCAGTAGCTTAGGCATTCAATGCTATTTGACTCCCAAACCTTACAATGGGTTTATAGGGAGGTAGTCCGGTGTTGAGTTGGGGGGGAGGGGACACTGTAATCATGCAACCTATATCTTCTGCCCTGGCTTTGAGTCTCATGGTAACAATGAAGTCTGCTTTGCTTAAACTCTGCTACCCAGTGAACCTGGTACCCAGACTAGTCTACTGTCAAGATTTTTAGTATCTTTTACCAAGCTCTACTTGTGGGCCAGTTTATTGGCTAGGCCTGGGAATCAGCCCCAAGCCTCGGAGGGTGGTGTCATTAATCTCTTTCTCTTCTCTATTTCCCTGTGCCCATGATCCTTTCCCCCTCCTCCTCCCCACCCTTTGTCTCTGCCCACTCTTTCCCTGGCAGAGCAATGTTCTGTGATGGTGCCCGAGATGCGAGGACTGAGCCCAGGCCGAAGGCTGCCCGAGCCCGCCCTATGCCCGGCTGTGGGAGGGAGCCCTGAGCCTGGGGCTGCTGGCCGGCGTCGCCACGTCCTTGCCCTGCCTGAGGAGGAGGCATGGCGGCCACAGCAGTGTTCCCTGCTCGAGGCAGATGCCTCCGACGAGGTGGGCATGCTGCCCGCCTCCCCGCGCTCTGCGGTGGCCGGCTTCGACAACTTCTTCCCGGTGCAGGAGGGCGAGGGCCCGGGCTGGGAGGGCAGCACCACGCTGGATGCAGGCTCCAGCACCTTTCTTCCTGTGAGCCCAGAGGTCATGAAGCGGAGGCGTGGGGGCCTCATCGAGCAGCGGGACATCATCAAGGCCCACGAGGCACACAAGATGCAGAGCACCCCGCAGGCCCGACGAAAGGAGTGGGAGTGAGTATGGCAAGTGGGTGGGCACTGGGGACAGGGTGGACCCAGAGGCTGGGGAGGAACGGGAGAGGAATTTGTCTCTGCATCCACTAACCTAGGAGTAGGGCCCTCCTGATGAGGGTGGGTCTCTGTGGTCAGCTAGTGATCATACTGCCCATCTTGTAGGCTACTCCGAATGTCATTGTGTTTGTCAAGTAAGGGTCAAGCAAACTTGGGCTTCCACTGCCCAACTAACCCATTTAAGTTCCCAGGGAGAAGAAACCGGGTCTGTCTCTGCAAGCCGTGGGGCAACCCCTAGTGCCGGTGTCATGGAATGAAACGAGCTGCCGTTTCTGCCTCCATCCTTGGACACACATATTAGGGGCAAGTCTCTCCTCAGAGGGGAGGAAAGAGAATTACCAAGCTGTGTGGACACCCATGGCTTCATCTCTTTCCATGTGGGACACAGGGTTTCTGTTCTGATGTAATTTGGCTTGGAGGCATGATACTGAAGAATTTACTTTCTTTTTTTTTTTTCTTTTCCTACTATTTCCAGTAGTCATGACTTAAAGGAAGGTAGTATTCCAAGTAATTTTCGGTTGTCTCAGTTTTATACCCCATTTGAGGACTTCGTTTTGCTCCTTAAGCTAGTTTTATTGTGCCTGTTCGCATGTCCTGTGTTCTTTATGTCTTTCTTGCTGTCTGAGATGGCAGAAGTGTTAAATGTCAAGTGACTAGAAACCCGAGTTTTCAATGGCGGCGTCAGTGTTTGAATTTGCCTGCTTGGTTTCCATAGGTGAGATGGATAGTGTGGTGTGAGTGTGTGTGTGTATAGATTGGATACTCTCTGTTTCATGTGGATATTAATATTTATTAGTTTGTTCATCTATTCATTAGCCCTGATATGCGATGAGCTCCTGAAATACAGGAGCTGAGTGCAGCCACCATTTAATGAACTGCATTACTCATCTCTCAGTTCTGTTGGTCTTCAAACCCCATAACTCTTTAAGTGCAGGAAACACATTGCATGTACTTACTCCTCACTGAAACTACAAGGGAGGCACAATTACATCCATATCTAGCTAATAGGCACAGGGAAGGGCCTGTCTCAGGCAACCTGATAATAACTGCATTGTTATTACAGTTCAGTATTGATGAGGAACTTGCACCCTGCTGTGCTGGCTCTAGAACTTCTGGTTTTTACCCAGAAGGCATGGTGACTTTCATTCCCATTGTATTTCCTATCTCAATGGGCTATTGATTTGTCTTAGCCAGTCAACTAGTGTGAGGGCTAAGAGACTGAGGATTCATGGTGACCTAAGTGAGTTTTAGAAACTCAGGGAAAAGAAGTGGAGAGTTAAGACAGTCGGATTTGTTCATATTCACAAATATCATGATGTATACCCAATAATCAGGAAGTTGAAGCAAAAGTGCTTCGAGTTCTAGGTTGAGCCTAGCTATACAACACGTGCTGGATCAGTCCAAGGCTCACTAGCAGGACCCTGTCTCAGGCAAGGGAGCAAAGAGAAGTATTACATTCTGCATCTCAGTCACACCTTTAATAACATGACTCTGAAAAACTTAAGGACATCTGTGGAATATAGACAATACTTATGTCACCCAATACCTGTCAGAATTCCCAATATACTCAATGTAAAACTAGATTCACTATGATCAGCAATATGTAAAAAACTTTGACGTATCTTACCAAGACCACCTTTGCTAATGGAGGGATATCAAGATCTAATCCCCCACACCTACCTGGTGTGGAAGTGGGATCTGCTGTCAGGTATATTGGGGGTAAAGCAGGGAAGACACATCAGTGGCCCAGGGACTGGGACATTAGTCTTTAGGAATGTAGTACTGGAGGGGCAGCCTGCAAAGGAGGTAGGGAGAAGCAGAAGGGGGTGACATTGTTTATACAGGGTGTGCTGGGAGTGCAAGAAGGTGAGGACAAAGGAGGAACTGTTGGTTTGGGACATGACCTTAAAGGGAACAATTTCAGAAAGGTGATGGAGTTACAACTCTGATTAGAGCTGGGTAATTAGTGAGAAAGTTGGGAAGTGATAGTGTCAGGGATGTTGCTGCATCCATACTTGTCCCCTCAGCACTCACCACTGTCATCTGCTGGGAAACCTCTGTATTTAATACTGTTATGACTCCCCACCCTACCCACGTAGATTCTCTCTTTTATAAGCCTCAGGGTGCTTCTGATCCTTCTCAAATTTTCCAAACCTACATACTGCACTGTCTAGAGCAGTGGTTCTCAACCTTCCTAATGCTGTGACCCTCAACCATACATTGTTTTCATTGCTACTGCAAATGGTACTTTTCTACTGTTATTAATCATAATGTAAATATCTGATGTGCAACCCCAAGGAGGTCATGACTCACTTGTTGAGCACTGCTGGTCTAGCACTTATATTCTACCATCAGGAAAGGTCTCTAGCCTTCTCTCCCCTTTTCTCTTCTTTCTGCCTCCTTTCCCCTTCTCTTCCCTCTAGTTCTTTCTTTCACAGAGTCTTGTTATGGAGCCTGGGCTGGCCTTGAGCTCTCCATCCTTCTGCCTCTGTCTCCTGAGTGTGAGGATTACAGGTCTTCACTACACACTGACTCCTCCTCCAGTATATCCTTCTTCACATGCTTCACACACAGCCCCGAGTGACTCTTGTGCCTTGTATGTGTCTGTCCCTGTGCCCTGGCCTCTTGCTTCCTTTGATCCTTTTCCCTAGGACTTGGCCTCATTGTATCCTGCTTTCATAGTTTTACATCTTTGTCGTAACTTCACAGCTCCTCTGTTTCAGATTGAAGCATCCTTGCATCTGATCACTGCCTTCTTTCTATCCAGTGGACTCCGGTTAGAGTCTTTAGTCTAACTGTATCCACAGCAAAACAATGATCCTATTACCTTTTATTGCTAACCTCATCTTTAATCTTGTATTTACTTCTCTCATCCTATTAAATTAAATCCTACAAAGTATTTCCCAGAGGGAAATGATAGCTTTTACTTGAGATCCTATCCTACCAACTCCATTCTTTCTCCTACCAGTTTCTAAGAGAGTTAGTCATTAGCCCAAGTGAAGAATGCTCGATGCCTTCCAAGTTGTTGTCTAGTCTGTCTCACACTGCACCATCATCATAATCAGTTTCCGGTGTGGCCCCCACATCCTTGTCTCTTTGTTGCTTTATCATGCTGGTCTTGCAGCTCTGCCTTTGTTCCATTTGCCATGTCCATGTTCACTCAGACATCGGAACATTTCCAGAAAAAAACTTTCACAGCCATGCTGACTGTGCTCATAAACACAACTACCACCTCAGGTCGGCCTTCTGACTTGCTCAGAAGTCTCACTACATTGTACTTTCCCACTCTTTCCAAAATTCTGAGCCCCTTCAGGCCATCTGGGCTGATGCCCAGAGTCACTTTCCTACTTCATTGGGAAGATAGCAGAGGGGTAAGCATGATCTCCCTGAGCTACAGGGCCCTGAACCAGCCTTTTCCTTCTGCTCCTGTGGACTGAATGCTCCTCAAGATCTGCAGGGGAGTCTCATGCCTGGGTAGACGAAGTTGTCTATTCCTCTTGTCTATTTCCAGTTTCCAAAACTTATTCTCACAATTCCCATTTGAACCCATTTCAACACAACCTTGATCCTATCTCTGGCTTACCTTGGTCTCTGCAATGTAATGGATGGTTGTCCATATCCATTTTGGGCAGCATCAGTAGTGACAATACTATTTGACTACTGCTTCTCTTACTGCTTTTCTATGGCTGCCGGGAAACCACGGGAAGTCTCCTCCTTCCTTTCTGCTGCCCAACCTCTCTCACTAGTTTCCTTTTCTCTGTCTCCATACCTGAACAGTAGCTTTCCAGTATCTGTTTTCTTCCCACCAATGCTTATTTCCTAGCGATCTCATCCAAACTCAGACCCTGAAATCCCACCACATGTTGGTAACTCCCACCTTTGCATCTCCAAGACATTTCTCCTGAATTTTAAGCACACTCTACTCACTTATTTAATTTTTTCATTTCACATGCCAACCCCAGTTATCCCTCCCTCCCCTTCTTCTGCCCCCTTCCTATCCCTCCCCACCCCCATCCACTCCTCAGAGGAAATAAAGCCTCTTTTGGAGAGTCAACAAAGTTTGGCATACTAAGTTGAGACAGGACCAAGCCTCTTCCCCCTGTATCAAGGTTGAGCATCATATTTCACCAGAGGGAATGGGTTTCAAAAAGCCAGTTTATGCACCCAGGGTAAATCCTAGTGCTGCTGCCAGCACTCCCCAATAGACCAAGCCACATAACTGTCACCACATTAAGAAGGCCTAGTTAAGTTCCATGCAGGTTTCCAAGCTG